>OX393550.1:105731349-105903849 GCA_947650365.1 Chamaelirium japonicum
AAAAATCCGGAGCAACGACAGGAGGTCTTCTCTCCTCGAATTGCGGTAACGGTACACCCGAGTAAGGGGGAAGCGAAGGCACTTACTCCCATAGGAGAAGTCCTCAGCTATCCACCCCGGCGAAGTCAAGCCCTCGAAAGTTCGGATCCTGAAGAGACACAAAGAGAAGCAAGTCAAAATAAGCAGGGGGAAGCTGCGCAAAAAAAAAAGGTTCACAATTGAAGCCCGAGGGACCCACAGCCCCCTGCCAGGAGGACCGCCCAACTCACGCCTCGGCGCCGCACTCTCGGGGTCCGCGTACCGCCTGGGCCGGCCAACCACCCTTCTGCCATACGACGTCTGCACACTACCCGCACCAATATCGCCTGTGCCGGCCGCATACCGCCACTCGCCCGTAGTGGGCCTCGCATCGCCGGCATCATGCAGCCGGTCCCCACCGACCTGCTCAAGTCACCCCTACGCCGCACGACGTCCGAACACTGCTCACACCGATACTGCCTGTGCCGGTCGCCTGCCGCCACTCGCCTGTATTGGACCTCGCGTCGCCGGCATCATGCAGCCGGCCGCCGCTCGAAACTCGCGCTTGCCATTTCGCCAGAAACCCACAGCCAACACCACCACGCCGCTCCGTGTCACCCACCGGTGAACCCACACCCGGCCTGCTCCCATTACGGATCCCACTGCTACTGTTACTGTTCTCCGCACCCGACCGGCAGAGAAAGAGACGAAAAAAAGGGACAAAACAGGGAAAGAGACCCACAGTAATTAAAAAAAAAAACCGAGGGGGGAGGGGCACAGCCCCTCCCATTAGAACCCACACAAGGGAAGGGGGGCCCGCAGCCCCCCTTTTCTTCTCCGATCTAGTCGGGGCCGGGCGTGACCAAGCCGGCACCGCACGGCCCTCACGCCCTCCTCCGACCCGATCAGGTCCGGCAGCCGGCCCGCCGACCTCCGCGTCGCACGTCGGTGACCGCCCCGCGCCGCTCCAGCCTTCTCGCCGCCTGCACCCCGGCACCCGTGCGCGACGCCTGGCCGACGCCGCTGCACCGCACGCCGCCACCACAGCCCGTGCCCCACGACGCTGCGCCCCACACCGCTGCCGCCTGCACCCGCGCCCCCACGTTGTTGCGTGCCGCCACCTCAGCCCGCGCTGCTGCCACTGCCACCTGCGCCCCCGCACACCGCCACCACAACCCGCGCCGCTGCCACCACGCCACCGAGAAAAAGAAGAAGAAGAAGAAGAAAAAAGAGGAAGTAAAAGGCGGCGAAGGCGATCAACACCTCAGCCGCGCTCCTCCGTCCTCCTCGCCGCGGTCGTCGTCGCTCCGTCGCTTCAAACCCGACTTCGCAACAACCTTCAATTCGCGCACCATTGCCACCGCCGCCGACGAAAGAGGCGACACCGGGAAGACGGAGCAAGTCTCGTGCAACCCAGGCTAGCACTCTTCCGACGATGGTCTCTAAAAGCCAGCAAAGCCTTCGCAAGAGCAAGGTGTTGAATGAAGAGGGTAGGGGCCCTTAAATGAGCCACCAAGCCCATCCAAGAAAGAAATCAAGGACAAGTGCTCCGCGTTTCCTATGTACACAAGTACTCCGCGTTTTCGCCAGCGCACTCATCCTTGAGGGGGCACTTGTAGACACACAAATTGTGCCTAACTCGAACCCGACTTGCATGCACCAATGCGGAGGCAAACCCGACACACACTCGGACCCGGACCCGACTTGCATACACCAACACGGAGGCAAACCCGACGCGCACTCAGACCCGGACCCGACTCGTATGCACCGACTCGGAATCAAACCCGACACGCAAACCGGACCCGACCCGTGCCCATCAAGGGGACTGGGTGGGCCCATCCTCAAGTGGGGCCCACCTGGCCCCCCTATAAAAATCTGAACCCCTTTAGGGGGGTGGCCGGCCATGCAAGGAAAGAAGGAAAAGAAAGAAAGAAAGAAAAGAAAGGAAAAAAAAAGAAAAGAAAAGAAAATACCAAAAAGGAAACAAATACCGCCATGTGCGGGGGGAGGTTGCGTATGACGTCTACGTAAGTGTGAATCTGTGCCGATCCCTCAATCCGACAGACAAGAAATGAAGCCGGGTCGCCATCGACTTTATGTGCAAGATTCAAAATAAATCCAAAAATGATTGAGCCATAATTATCCCGCCAGAAAAGGGAAGCAAATAAAAGTTTATTCCCTTCTTCAATTGAAGAATAAATCTTGGGTAGTTATGGGAGAGATATTAAAGGGATCCAAATAAACTTCCCATATCTCTCCTTTCCCCCCTTCACCTATAAATAGAGGGGGAAGGGGAAGGCTCAAAAGGTCGGAAGCTGAAGACGAAGCGAGGAAGCTCTACAGAAGAGAAGATGCGCTCTTCATCGACCTTAGGCTTCACGAGGCACGGGCAAGCCTATCCCTTCGGGACCGACTTAGTCCATTGAAAGCCCTCATCAAAGTGAAGACCTTTGCACAAGAAGATCAAGCCTTCAACTCCGTGCACGAAGAAGAAAGCTCGGAGAAGAAGAACCCTTCGACTCCGAAGACGTCAGAAGCAAAGGCCGGAGAAGAAGATCGAAGCGGCACCACCTCGTCGTCTCCAACAAGCCTTCGACTCCGATCAAGCCCAAAAGCCCGGAGAAGAAGATCGAAGCATCAGCACCCCGTCGCCTTCGACAAACGCGCGCTCCATCCACGAAGAAGAAAGCTTGGAGAGGAACACCAGAAGCGTCGCTACACCCGTCGTCTTCAAAGCAAAGCCGACACTACAACCGTCGCACGGAGATCGGTGCTACCCCTGTCGTCTTCAAAGGAACACTTCGACTCCGATCACGCCAAAGAAGCCCGGAGAAGAAGAGAAGCAAAGTCGTCGCTACGCCTGTCGTCTTCAAAGCAAATCCGACGCTACAACCGGCGCACGGAGATCGGTGCTACCCTCGCCGTCTACAAAGAAACCCTTCGACTTCGATCATGCCAAAGAAGTCTAGAGAAGAAGAGAAGCAAAACCGGCGCTACACCCGTCGCCTTCAAGGTAAAGCCTTCAACTCCGATCAAGCTAAAGGAGCCCGGAGACGAAGAGAAGTCAAGCCGACGCCGTAACCGTCGAGGAAGCCAGAAGCCTTGAAGAAGTAGCCACCGTCGTTCGAGGAGAAGATCGAGTCGACGCCGAAGAAAAAGCAACGCGAGAAGCCAAAGTGAAAACCCCGGTAAAGCCCGCGCCAAAGCAACGCAAGTGCCAAAGCCAAGCAACTATGCTGGTCACGAGCAAAAGAACCGCACGTTCTAGCTGATACGATGCGAAGTCAGGAAGAGCGAAAGCATCGCAAGTCTCCCCCTGTCTACGTTCAAGCGCAAGCGCCAAAGCAAAGCAAAAGCTAGAGCCACGCCAAAGCCGAAAGCCAAAGCCGAAGCCGACGCCAAAATCATGATCGACGCCACGAACCGATGATCAAGGACGCCAAGGTCTAGCAAGGATCGAGGAAGACACAAAGACCAAGGAGCGACGCCGAAAACCCCTAGCAGAGAAAGCGCGAAGCACGGAAGGGACACAAGCAACGGCGGATATTCCTTAGCCTCTCAAAGAACCCTCACCCTGTAAAGACCTCTGTCCTGGGCAACCCTTCAGAGCTCTCGCACGAATACCACGTGGAGACGCGGATCAAAGGGACCCTTCAGAGGATCTCTCCCACAATCTCCTGATCGAATATTCACCGCACCCGGCTCACCACTCCCGAGTACCCGAGTCCCGGCACTTGTAATCTTCGTGTGTTTTCAATAAAGACGACCCGGATCTTTTTTTGCGCATACACACTCATAAAAAGATCCTCAATCGCCGTCAACACATGAGAGGTTTGCATTTTCCTTAGAGCTGGTTTGGTTCCGTGCAGTTGGCATTACATGGTGCAGTGGGAACGCAACTTATGAAGTTGGAATAGGCAACAATCCAACGCAGGATGTTGCTGTGTGTTCCAATTACGCATTTTTGTACAAGATTTAGCAAGGGTGGGAGTTGGAATTACTGTGGTTTTCAAAAACTACAGCGAAACAAAACAGCCAGCGACGCGTAGTGTTGGCTCCAGCGTTCCAACTGCAGCGAACCGAACAGGGCCTTAGGGTGTTCGAGGTCCACGTGTCTAGTCCAATTGTATGACAATTGGAAAATTAGTGTCACTCCAACATCGAGCATGCACATCGGTCAGGAGCATCCCGACGGAACACGATATTACAGCCTCCCACCTCCGATCGGTGAATCAAACTCACCCTGTTCGTCAACAGGCATCAAATGGCTGTCAGGTCAAGATGTTCCTGAACGATGTGTATGATCAACGTTGGAATAGCATTGCTCATCCCGTATAAGAGACTTTATCATCATCATATCACGTCCCATGAAGGTTTGTACTAGTTTTCCGACGGTCAACCTCCCATCAATCCAGTGAGTTTAGTGTCTAAAACATGATCAAAGCAACTTGGTATAAGAGGGACATATGTTGAGATTTACTCCCACATTAGCTAAGGTCATATACCCTAAAGTGGACCTCTTCTCTTTTTTTTTTTTTTTTTTTTTTTGAGGAACCCTCGAAAGGGGAAATTTTTCAGAACATCCTGCGTATGCTAGAACCGTTGCCCAGAGCCTACCAGCACGCTCCAAGTGCTAGGGCCCACTGCCCCCATGTGTTGGGGCCTACTACCCCATGTCTCTTGAATCGCAGTGTGCCCCGCAGTTGTAGCGTAAGCAGGATGTGCTGAAAAGTTTCCCCGTTGAAAGAGGTTTGGGGTTTGGTGTGGACCCCGACCGATTTATTAGGTCTAAAATGGAGTTACAAGGTTATGAAGCGAGATGATTTATAATAGACTCTCTAATGGGGCCATGGGTGGCTGCTGACCAAAGATTAATAGTGCTCACTGCCCTCCTGATGACCTCTGCTTGGGAGCAGTACTTCCTGTTGAGCACTCTCTGATTCCTCACAAGCCATAGATTCCAAACTATAGCAATAGACAATATGGTGTTAAATGAAATTATCATAACCAAATTACATGTGATTTTTCATTATAACGCAATTAATTACAAGTTAATTACTAGCGATTGTTATTAACTGCAGACTATCATGGCCGCCACATCGAATAACAACATGATGTCCTTTAGCGGCGGGCCGCGCCTTCCCTCGGTGCGGAGCTCGCAAAGCTGGAGGTTGCGGTTTTCCTTCACTACCTCATCCAGAAGTACCATTGGAAGCTGGCGGAGCACGACTACCCCGCTTTCTTCCCCTTCCTTGGATTCCCCAAGGGCCTGCAAATCAAGGTCCGCCCCCTCGACCGGAGGCCTGAGAGCTCATGGAGTCGTCTCTTACTCGGAGGATCATATGGTTGGCTTGGAGGACTGTGTGTTTAGAGTGTGGTTCGGATCAGCTTTGTAATGAGTGGAGGACCTGGCATCCCAAGTAAAAATTTTAGGGTTTCTGGATAATAAAAGGTTTGAGAGAAGTTGATATACGATCCTTTATAATGGTGACTTCGTTGAAAAAAGTTTAGCATGTAAAACCTCAACACCATTTGATAGTTGACGAAAGGGGTCAATCCTGTTCGGGAGAGGCATGACGTTGACCGGTGCAATGGTTCCCACTCCCGGAACTGCTTGTTGTGCACGCAGAATAACCGATTGCTTTGAGTGTAAGCCAAGCAACCCGATTAGCCTCTATAAATAGAGAAGGGCTCTCTCAGATCTGAATCACCCACAGAAGACGGCGACAACGAGGGCCAGAAAAAACCCTAGCCATCAAGGAGGAACGCTAAGTCTGTCTCTCTTAGATCATGTTTATTCCACAACACATGATTGCTCTTTGCCTTGAAGAAATCCTCATGTACCAAAAAAACATAACTTGCCCATTTGGAGTAGGTGTTCACAAAAAATTCCACCATGCCAAGGACCACTTAAGCACCATGGATAAAGTTCCTTTGGGATTCACCAATGAACTTTAATCCGCAAGGAAGATAAAATTTTTTTTTAAAGAGGACACTTGTTCTGGTTAGAGCGACGCCTGTAAGTGGCATTGCACAAGAGACACCACAGTTCAAAACCTGCCGCCTGTAGGAGTGCAAAGTATTTTTTCCTCACCAAAGATCGAGCATTATTTCTGTCCACAGGTGCACCACTTTATTTATACGCCACATGGTGCAAGGCAGACCCGGAACTTGATCCTGTGACCGCCTGAGAGGGAAACAATGGGATTGACCACTGCGATACAACCGCAGTTGTCCTCAAGGACAATTACGCAAAGAGGAAAATTCTTTAAAATAAAATCTATACTATAATATAAGCCGGAGGGTGGTTCTCAAAAAAAACAAAAACCCAGAAGGTCCTCCCTCTTCCGTCAAACCGCTGGAAGTCATGGGTGGTTCCTGGGCCTTGCTCGGGGGTTGGCACTAGTTTTTATAAAAATAAAATATGGTTTACTCCCGGATTTTGATCCGAATTAGAGTCCTATCGAATCAGAAAGTCATGCATCCATCTTTGATTAGTGTTTCATATTGAACTTCAATGATGCCACTATAGATGCTCATGCATCAGAATGCAACAATGATGTATGCATTGTGGTAGAACAATCAAATTGAAGAATCACAAAATCTCCAGATGAATCGTGAAATATCTCGGTATCCCCCCTCAATCGAAAGGAAATCAACACAAAAAACAACGTTTTGCACAGATCTCTCGATACCTCGACATTGTCCGACTCTGGTGTCTATAAGAAGCCATGTATGTATGCCCACAAGATAGGAATACATTGTATACTTTGATGAACACCTACAATTAAACAACATGACCCGCGAGAAAAAAAAAAGGCGGTGAAAGTTGTAGCACCTCACCTAGAGTAGAAAGGCGGAAGCTATGGAAGAAGCAACGCAGAGGGCAACCTCGATGTGGACGGAAATAAGTGCAACCTTACATCTTCATCACCGCGGAACAGCGAAGTCTAGGTAATGCATAAAAGAAAACGACAACACAATCACTTAGAAGAGAAAGAGAGAGAGAGAGAGAGAGAGAGAGAGAGAGAGAGAGAGAGAGAGAGAGAGAGAGAGAGAGAGAGATCCTGCTCACATAAACCAGCAATAAATACGAGGGCATAATAAAAAATTAATATGGTGGGGGGAAAATATAACACAAAGAACCAAACATAGATAACAAAGTTTATGTTGGACTGATGATAACAATAAAAAGTTAATAACAATATGCACCTATTTACCTCATTATTAATCACGTCTCAAGAAAATTGAGGAAACTACAACGCAAGCCTTTCCCTTGAGAAGAAACAATGAATAATAATTTCCTTTCTCTGCTAATGAAACTTACTAAGCCAACCCAACGTTACAAGCTCTCAACCCCAACCCAACCCAGGGGCAGGTAGAGAAAACCAACCAAAACCCTAACCCAACCCGAATTGCGTCGGGTAGGGTCGAGTATCATAACTTATTTTTGCCAATTTTCGAAGATTTCTTCAATTTAAATAAGATATCATTTTCAGAAGTAATAAAGTATTATCCTAACATTTTACCATAGATATGATTCTTTGTAAAAACAAATCTAGAGACAACAATTTTCATCTGCCATGTATGGGAATATTAACATTTAACATACATAAAAAGCCCCAACTCTGTTACGTATTGCATATGTGCCCAATGGTGGGCTATGGGCCCCCTTCCAAAACTAAAATTGTAAACACATATACTTGAAGTATTGGAAAACTAGCAACCTCCCTATCTTATACGTAGCCTAATTGGGTTCAGGATGGGTCGGGCCTAACCCGAGGGTTTAACAATAATCCAACCCAACCCAAGATCAGGTTGGAAAATCTCAACCCAAGACATTAAAAAACCAAACCCAGCCAGGCTAAAACTCGGGTTGGGTCGACTCAGATTCAGGTTAACCCAAGTGTCAAGTGGCTAATTACTAACCAAACGGAGAAGACATGGTTTGGTTTTACCATGTAAAGTTATGTTAGTCAATTTTTCCTCCAAACAAGGCAGGTATTGTATAGGGCAATGTCTTTACTTGACCAGAGTTAGTGACCTTCAATTTTTTGTAGATTTCTCTTTGTCTACCTTTTTCTCTTATGATTTTAGTCATTTTCAGATTTTGTTTTCTTGGATTGTAACTTGGCGTTTATGTTAGTCAATTTTTCCTCCTCCAAACCAGGCAGGTATTGTATAGGGCAATTTTTTTACTTGACCAGAGTTAGTGACCTTAAATATTTTGTAGATTTCTCTCTGTCTACCTTTTCTCTTATGATTTTAGTCATTTTCATATTTGTTTTTTTTTCTCTCCTTTTGTTTTCTTGGATTGTAACTTAGCACTTCTTTTGTTTTATACTAAGAAAAATCATATTTACATAGTTGCATGTAATTAGGTGAATCCACGGCTTCCCAATACTCTATTGGGGGATCCAGAAGTCTCGTTGGCAGTAGGGGGGAAACCAAACAGCCAAACAGGTCATGTTTTTTTTTTCTCACCTTTTGTTTTCTTGGATTGTAACTTAGCACTTCTTTTGTTTTATAATAAGAAAATTCATATTTACATAGTTGCATGTAATTGGGTGAATCCAAGGCTTCCCAGTACTCTATTGGGGGTTCTAGAAGTGTCGTTGGTAGTAGACGGGAAACCAAACAGGTCATATTTTTTTACTGAAATAAATAAATTTGGATATGGTGATAAGAATAATTATAATTGCACAATTTGGTTAGCACACCTCTGAATAGTGAATTGGAAGATGAAGAATCAAGCTCAGAGAACACACAGTAGGTTTTAATTGCAAGAAATACCCTTCTTAAGTGAAGCTGTGAAGGGTTAAGACATGAATAGGCAGTATTCCTTCTGATAACACACTTTCAAGGACAAAATCAGAGCTTCGTATTTAGCCACATTGCTAGTAGTTAGTGCATGGAAAATAAACTTATAGGAGTAATAAGAGACGGTTCCGATTGGAAAAAAACCATTATAATTCTTTTCATTGGTGATAGAGGGACTTGAACCCAGTTAATGGATGTTTCCTCTTACTGTAAGTTTGAGCGCTTAGTGTTGTTAATTTGGTGAGGCAGTAGAATTAGAGTGGTTCTAGAGAGAGATAAAACTAATGGGCTCACTCAAAATTCTAGCTAAATCATCAAGGTGGTGATCATTGAGCTTCTAATTCAGATGTTCAATTGTTGCTCATGCGATGCACTATAGAGGAGGACAAAGTCTCCATAAGAAAAAGTGAATCCTTGACACGGACCAATTATTCAATTCAGGACGTTTTCAGTCATGTAGCAGTCCGGATTGTTGTAAGACGAGTTTGGTGTGGGAAGTGGGAACAACACCTTAAAACGAGTCACTAGAAGTACATTCACCTAGAAGTCCAGAATTAGAACTGAAAAACGACTAACAGAAGCGCCTTCTATATATTGCCCAAAGCTCTCATGACCGAACTTGTTTTAGCTCTATCTTCTATTGGTGACTTGATGCAGGACGCGTTAGGGGGGTCTTACAAAAGCATGAATTCTCACACTAGGTGAAATTTATTTGGTTTGGGAAGATACAGAAATTTGGGACATCGGAGGGGTATTTTGAACTTTTCAATAGGTTTAGTTTTCCGAATTACGACGAAACTTTGTGGATAGGTACATATGGATGTTAAAAAGGTTGTGTATAAGTTTCGGCTTGATCAAACCGTTGGATGTGGAAAAATCAGGGAATTTCAAGATCTAGACTGTGTTTCCATATTTGAGAATTCTTCAAAATAAGGGTTGAATATGATTCGACAAATTCGGTCTTCTTATATGACAGTGTCTAGGATTTAGAGGGGCTTCTTTAGGATCAAGTTTGAATGATTTAGGACAAGGTATAATATGGTATTGGATGGATTTAAAGTTAAGTTGGAGGTATTTCTAAGGTTTTCGATTAAAGTGGATGACGATGGAGGTGATGGTGGTGGTGCTAGGCAATGTCAGTGGGGAAGAGGAAGATGATGACAATGTTGATGGTGGTTGTGAGGGTGATGATAGTGGTTATGATTCGAAGAGGGTTGTAATCAAAACAAAGAAATAAATAACAAAGATAATGATCTCCAACCTCTTGCTGGTGATCGAGTCGATCTCTCACTGGCGAGCCTCACGCTCCCAAATCCTCTCACAGGAAGCAAATAGACACAAATCAACAACTACTATTCCCTAACAATAAAGAAGAGACTTAGGGGTCCTTTTGTAGGCCTCAGGCATTACATAAACGCATAGGAGTTGTAACCCAACAAAGGTAAGGACTAGGACTCCTAAAACTACTCCTACAACACCTATAAGTTGGGTTTTGAAGTAAAGGATTAGGACACCTAAAAACACTTATACAATCCTTATAAGTTGGATTTTGATAATTGTCAAAATTAAGCTAATAAAAAAAACAAGAATACTAAATAAATACCAAAATAATTAAAAATAAATACTAATAAAAATAAAAAAGGATACTTCTTTAAGTAAATCGACTACTTTAAATCCGCAGGCACTCTCAGAAATTAGATAAATCTAACGATAGATAGTCGTCTTCGAAAAGATCTAACAGTGGAAACATACAATCTGGATGATCCAATGGTTAAAACTCTTCATCTGTGTTATGGGTGAACTCACATCCCCATCATACCCTTCTACTATGTGGAACTCACCCTCGAGCATTAAATGTAGGACTGGCAATTCTGGACTTGACACGAAGTTAGCGGGTTTTGGTTAAACGGGTCGACACGGTAGACCCGTTTAATAAACGGGTTGGGTCCAAGTTTAGGGTCTAGACACGGTAGACCCGAAGAGACCCGTTTAAAATTCAATGGGTCATGTCGCCTTTTGATAACAATCCTCTTTGAATCATAACCAGCGAGCCTCACACTCTTAAATCCTCTCACGGGAAGCAAACAAACGCAAATCATCAATTATTTTTCAATGATAATAAAGGAGAGGCTTGGGGGTCCTTTTATAGACCTCAAGCATTACATAAAGTCATAGGCGTTGTAGTTCATAAAGAAAAGTGCTAGAACTCCTAAAACTACTACAACCCCTATAAGTTAGGTTTTGACAAAAATAAAGGATTAGGAAACCTAAAAACACTCATACAACTCTTATAAGTTCGGTTTTGACACTTGCCTAAATTAGGCTAATAAAAGGAAGAAAATACTAAACAAATACCCAAATAATTTATAAAAAAATACTAATAAAAATAATATAAGATATTTAGATAAATGGACTGCTCTGAATCTGTAGGCACCCTTAGAAATCAGAGCAGAAGACTTCGATGTAAAGTCTTCATCCGGCAAATCTAACAGTAAATAGTCATCTTCGGAAAGATCCAACGGTGAAAATATATGGTCTGGATGATTCAATGGTGAAAGCTCTTCATCTGTGTTATGGGAGCTCAGATCCCCATCATGACTTCACTAAAACAGGAGTTCGACAAAAAAACGATGAGTTGCTTCAAGAGATTTTTGGCCTATTCTAGGGATTTTTGATTCCAAGTTACGAAAGCTCAGGATGACGGGAAGGGAGAATAGTGGTCTTACGAAAAGGAATTTCCTGAGGATCTAAAAGCACATTCCCTTTTGGGGGACCAAATACCTCCGGTCTCTAACGTAGGCGCCAAAGAAGTAGAAGCAGCCAAAAAAGCAAAAATGAATATAACAAGCTTATGACACAATACTTGAAAATAAAAATCAGTGTTTTCAGAGGCGACATAAGTGGCAGGGCGCTTTGCCACTTATGAGGCGAGGTGTTGCAGGTGCATGTTCTAGGGCGGGGGCTGTAAGCCCCATGAAGTTTTAAAATTTTAATTGAACAATATGTAAATTCTTTAAACTAGTATAAAATAGTGAATACCAAATATAATTATATATACTAGGCAATATATAAAAAGATAATTTGAAACAACCTTGTCATTACTTTCATGATTCATCTGTGGTATACCCCAAATCCTACACATATAGTATCCAATACTTTCATGATTCATCGGGTTCATAACTTCGATACTTCAATCATAACACAAAGTCTTCCATCTCTAGCTCTAAGTACCCTCCTATGCTACAATCAGATGCCCTCGACTAAACCTACGCACATAGGATCATCAGAATTCTTAAATGATAAATTTACCACTCTTAACAGTAGCAATCCAAGAATTGCAGCAACCTATACGATTCAAATCCCTGAAAATGAAATGGGCAGAACCCAGATCTGAGCAAACGTAAACCCTAAAACTCGAGAAACCGCAAGTCGTAATTACAGAACTGCAAAGATAGAATCAAATAGATCACCAGGTTACCTCGGGAGAGCCAACTCCAGCAGGAGGAATCGACAGCGATGTTTGATCTGAGACGCGCGGCGGCAGTGGCGCTGTGGAGCGGCATCATGGATTCGACGGCCCCCAACGCCGGAGCATACGACCTGGAAGAACGAAGCAGGAAGGGGGTATAAGACTAAGAGACGAGGAAACGAAGGCGAGGAGAGAAGCTGACGATGCTTTCACCTGGAAACGAGAGACGAGGTTCTTCCTGAAGGCATGGGTTTGGGGAGCAGGGCTCTGGAGCGGAACGCGGCGGACCTCACGGCGGTGATGGCGGCGGACCTGCAGATCGACGCCATTTCCTCTCCCTCTCTCTCTCTCTCTCTCTCTCTCTCTCGCGAGCGGACAAAACAGCGGAGATGAAAAACCCCTTAAACCCTCTTTTGGTTTGGCTCCAACACCATATCCCACCAGTAAGAATTAAACATTTAAAAAAAAATCCCCTTTAGTCAAAACTATAGAGGGGTTATGGAGAACGATTTTGTTCCAACCTCCTTAAAGGGATTGGAAATTCACCCTCTCTTTCATTAGTCCATTTGGAGGGTTTTTGGTCATTTCACCATGATGGATAGTGCGAAATGATATACATGTCCTAAAAATGGACGAATGAGAGAGAAAGAGTAGGGATGGCAATGGTGCGGTTTTGGGCAAAACCGAAGCCGCACCGCAACACCAAACCTCCACACCAAAATCGTACCGCACCATGACGATTTACTATTATGTAAAACCGAAACCGCACCATGCATTGCCGTGTGGTATGGTGCACCGCGGTTTATCATTATAAAGACCTACATAGTGCAGTTTTATGCAGTTTTGATCAAAACCAAAACTGCACCACTACACCGAAACCGTGCCGCACTGCGACAGTTTTATATTTTAGCAAACCAAAACCACACCATGCGATGCGGTTTACTGCTGTTTTTGGTTTTAAACCGCACCGCTGCCATTCCTAAGAGAGAGAGAGAGAGTGTGATGCACCTCTCTACTTATTATCACACTAACGATTCGGGGAGCGATGGGTGGCGATCCAAAGACCAACGGCCACGACCTATGGCCATGAGATGAATTCAAGGGGAACCCAAGGGGGGATGCCACAACACCTGGTCGTTGCACACCACCTGCCATCGTTGCCTGCCATCATCCCCGTCGACCGTCACCATCGGACACCTCCACTGTCAATGGCCGGCCACCACCGCTGTCGTCGATCGGTGACCACCTTGTCGACCACGGGTCACCCACTACCACCCTGTCAGTGGCCAACGACGGTACGTGGTTGGCAACGGCCGGGGGTGGCAGCATCCCCCCTTGGGTTCATCCCATGGCCATATATCGTGGTCGTTGGTTTTCGGATCGCCACCTGTCGCTTCCCAAATCGTCAACTCCCGATAAGAGAGATAATCATCAGTGGAGAGGAATCGAACCCGAACCCCCATCCTCTTTAGGGAGGTTGGAACAAAATCGTTCTCGTGGTAATGTGGAGTGATAGACCCTGTAGGTAATAAAATGGATATGATCCAATCATAAATTGGCACATCAGTTGTTGGATATGGTTGGAGCAATTATCTAATCAATCTATTCACGTCGGATCTACCTATATCTATATCAATATCCATTAGTTCGGGTTAGGTTCAAACTAGGGGTGTGCAGGATCCAAACCAAACTGATCAAATCAAATTGACCAATTTTGATCTGTTTCGACACACTCAATGGATCAAATCGGATTGGGCTTTTAAAAAACCGACATTATTGGATCAGTTGACGGATTTGTAAATTCAAAACCGAACCCAACCGACATATGTATATACATATAATATTTTATTAAATATACCTTGTGTCTTCATATACCATTGCTACCAACAACCATTGCAATACATTAGGATGACTCGAAATCAGTTAAAAATCTTATCTAGGCCTAATGATTTGATAAAAATTATTATTTTTTAAGTTTGAACTAGGTCCTAATAGAGAGGGGGGGGGGGGAGCCCAATAAGAACATGGTCCAAAGCCTAAACCGACCATCCAATCCAATCCAAACCGACTTTAATTGGATTGGATTGGATTAGATTCCAATCTTAGTTCGGTTTGAATCGGATTGAAAATCCTCAAAACCGAACAAGGTTGGATCGATTTAGGATTTACCTAAGTACGTCGGACCTGTGCACAACCCTAGTTCAAGCTTCTCTTGGTTGGATTAAAAAAGATTTCCACATTCAGATCCGTTTATTGATTGGATCGGGCTGAACATGGTCTACATCGATCCCAAGTTGGATGTAATAAAAAGATCCGAATCAAGTTAGTAGCCATCCATGCCCGTGCGATATATGTACAAAAGCTGTTGAGGTTGAATCTCAATGGCAAAGCACTTGCCCCCCATTCGGTATGTTGTGGTTGCGTCTTATCTCCTCCCGTCTTTATGGCAGGTTTATCCGACTAACTGTGTGGCAATATTACTGACAAAGGTATGGTTCGAACACAGATCTGTCTTGGGCTCTAAGCACTAATATGTGATATACTCATCCTTCAGAAAAAGGAAAAAAAAAAAAAAACACAAAAAATTCAGTAAAAGAAACAAAGGTCGAGTACATTTGAGTGAAATTTTACACAATTCATCAAAGATTAATAACTCTAGTTCAGCCCACCCCGAGAGGTGAATCACACTCAGCCCGACTGGCAAGCAAAGCGACGGCCGTGATCAGGTGCGACACCAGTATGGCCCGATCTGGATGGAGAACCGGACGGCTGAATAGCATTGCCAATACAGAAAACACCATTAGGAGAAACTTCCACATCACTGCCTCCAGAGAGGAATATCCTACATACAAAACATATTCATCAAGTAGCAGCTAGCCACACCCAAGTTGCTTCAATCTACAGACAGAACTACTTTAAACTACAAAATCAATCACAGTACATCAGTCGCACAGGGAGCTCGATGCGTAAGTATTGACTGTACAGGGGGGGAATTCTTCCGAGACGAGTTGATGCGACTACAGTTCGTTGGAATACAGGCACTCGTCCACAAGTTGGCAAAGGTTAGGATTCTCCAGGGCTGCAGCAACCCTTTCCTTGTCATTCAGCTGCTTGTTAACTGTGAAAAACTCAAGCATACCATATCAGCTGGCAGAATGTGCAATTATGCATGAATGTATCATGTACATCCTGTTGGATAAAAATAACAATAAATAAATAAAATAGGGGTATGCAAGATGATTAAAGGCAGTTTTATGTCCGACCAGTCCGACCCCAAAAAAAGCGGGTTTGGACTATGATTCTTTGTCCAAAATTCAGGTCCGGACATTCCGGGTTGTCTATTTTTCTTTCTGGGTCCGAGTCCGGATTGAGCAATTCGGACAGATCAAGCAGGTTAGTCCGAATATATACAACATAATATATTAGAATATAAGTTCATAAATAAATAAATACATTATTTAATGTCAATATATAATTAGTATACATAATTATAATATATTTTAAAATCTATATAATTTATTATATATTCATATAAATCGGGCCGGTTCCGGGTTGTCCGATTTGAAACCGGGTCGGTTCTGGACAAACAAGGCCGACCGAAATCCGGGCCTGGGTCGGTTGCGGGTCAATCGTATAGCTATTAGTATATGCTCTTGTCTGACCTGGAAACGGGGAACCAGATTTTGTCCACCCTTAGGAGTATGTAGGAGTTGATCCGTTACGAAGGTTGTTTTCTACAATTATGATAAAATGTATGGTGTTATACGCAAAAAAGCAAAGTTCAATTTTAATATTATAATATGAAATAAATATGAAAGCAAGTCATACAAAACCAATTGCTCTTGCCTATATGTTAGGTTGAAAGCAAGTCGTACAAAACCAACTCAAAAATGAAATAAGTCAATTAAATAAACTAATCATAATGAAAGATGGAAGCATACATATAGGCAATAGCAATAGGAGCTTTGCTCCATTCTTCATCAATAAAAGTGATAATAATGTGATTAAAACAAATTCAAATTGAGACAAAACAATTGAACATCTCATTAAGCTTAAAGCATCTACTATAGTTAACAACCATATCAACAAACAATTATGTAGGCAAACTAGCTCTGAGCATGCGATGATGGAATCAAAATAAAACAAGTTAGGTAGTAGAGTGCAACTAGGTGGAAGACTATCACTCATTAAACATCTTTAGTGCAGACCTGATTCTTCATTGGCATGGGATCCGGGAGATACATTGATGTCAACCTGCACAAATGATTAACCAATCATGAGAAAGAGAGAGAGAGAATCACATGGAATGCCGTTAAACTAAGGTGGCTAATATAACATAGCAAATGCAGATATATTGAAATTCACAGTGCAGAAATGCACCAATCATATGTTACATTGACCAACATCAGTCCCAAAATTTGCATATTGCAAACCGTCACCGAGTTTGAATAAACATCATTGTGTTCTCTTGCACTTCAATAAAGATGTGCTCCCAAGAGTAAATACCTCCAAGTGTTAAACCATACATCTCATGAACCAATAAATCCAAGATCATACGCAAAAGCTTCTAGGACCACCATGCCATGCATGTGGCTTTATCAGTGACACGTGATAGATGACTCATTGTTGGTAGCAAATGTGGTAGACTAAGTTGCGCTTGGATGCATATGCCCTAGGAAGCATGGACACTTCCCTAGAGGCACTGTGTCCGTGCCCGATACGTATCGGACACCGACACTCATCGGGTATGCTTTGGACACGTGTCAGATACTTCTCGGATGTGTCCAATTATTTTATTATATATTTTTTCACCGGATATGTCTCGAACACTTTGTGACCACTTGAAGAACATATGCGGATGCGTATTGGACACAAGGGGTTGAAAGTATAATACTTAACACTGGTCTTTTTTTTAATATTTATGAATGTTTCGGATTCCTTATAAAACTAAACTTATTTGATGGTTTATTATTAGAAAAGACGTGTTTAAAAAAGAAAATGCAAGTTTTTTTTATTATGATGTTGATTTTAAATTATAGACTTGACGAATGTTAAACATGAAAGTCATGTTTTGGTATGAATTTGCTGTCTATGAGGCCATTTTTCATATTTTTGTGCATGTCCTTTTTATATATAGTTTAGAATATATGTATATTTATATATAAATATACGTCTGTGTCATACTTTTTTAGGATTTGTTGCGTCATGTGTCAGTGAATGTATATATATGCGTCCGTGTCCGTGCTCCCTAGCATGTGCCAGTCACATAGCTCTATTTTCTGCACTTACTGTAGAGATCCAATTCCCGATGGCATGTGTAGCAGAAAGGCTAGTATTTTAGACTTTCAGTAGCATGCTACAATGTTAATGGCGTGTGTCAATGCCAGTGTTAGAAGCAAGTGTGATCGAGGTAGTAGAATTGTGCATTGCACATGACAGCAACATTGTAAGTGTGACCAGGTTTTTCAAACCGGATTGGGATGGTTTTGATATCCACCAGACTTGGCTGAACCCATGGGATTCTCATTTAACTGGTTTTGGCCTCATTTTACTGAAGGGAGTCATTTACCGCTGGATTTGGTTCAGGTTTTGCTAAAGTGAGTTTCTGGTCCTTAAAATTGAGGTTACCAAGAGCACCTCAGCTCAGCAATTTTAAAATGAACGATTCAGATAGGTTACAGTCACCAGAAGAAGAGTAGTAATGCCGACCAATTGAGAAAATGTAGCAGTCACGTGAATCGTTTCTTTTGTACCTATGGTAAATATTGTGCCTCACTAAGTCTTATGTACAAAGTACACCAATTGATCAAAAGATTGTCGAGAAAGGGTTACGAAGTATTCCTTCCATATATTGTCATAGAACCTAAGGACTTGTTTATCCATTCCGAGAATAAACTAATGAGTTCTCTTTTAGCACACGAACAAAGATTGAACAGATCTGCAGAAACAACAGTCGAGAAGGGCTTGATGTCAAGATGAATGGTGATGAATCCAAGGTACAGAAAGGAAACACGATAATAGGGAATTTGGAGAATCAGCTTCTCAAGAACGAGGACTAGGTTGTCCCAGAGAGAATCAACAGACAACAATGGAGGCAATTGCGACTCTAAGCAATTGCAAGAAAATTGGACGTGTTGGAAGTTAGTATAAACATAAAAATGCAACAATACGTCATCGCTCAATTTGTAAAAAAATTGGTCAACTTGACAAAATTTATTGGTATAATATAAGGACGAAGACAAATCAAAGGATGAGAAAAGTAATAATATCGAAAATTTTCTCTACTCCTTGATAGTTGATAGTGCTCGTAGTAACTACAGGACCGAGGATGAGAGTTTATTTGTGAAGATTGGCTAAATCGGTTAGGTCTTATGTGAGAAAATGAGATGAGAAATATACATGGGAAAGGGATTATTATTGTGCAAACTAAATCCGGTAGAAAGATAATTTAAGAGGTGATGTGTGCACTTTGTTTAGCATAAAATCTTCTTAGCTTGGGCTAAATCATGAAAAAGGGATATTATGTATTTTTTTTATAAAAAATAGTATGTTGTTATCAAAATAAAGATGAATTTATTAGCTTTTGTGATGATGGCAAGAACAAATTGTTTCCTATGTATTTTTCCGAACTAACCATCAATCTTTCTGCAAAAAATCTTCCAATGCATTAAAGAAAATGATGACTCGTCATGCGAGTCATAGTCTATTCCAAATATCCCGGCACTTGATTGTCAATTCCCTAGCGACGTGTGACATCATGAAGAAGCTCAAACGTGAGTAATCCAAGATAAAAAATTGTTGGTGTATCTACATGCCAAGAAGAAGCTCAAACGACATCAAGTAAGAGTATACTATCGAAGAATGCAATCTTCCACGGAAGAATAAAGGACAAAGATGTTCCGCCAACATAATTTTTTCACAAAGCATTATTAGAAGAAAAGTTTAAGAAGTTTTGTGGCATGATGTGAGTTCGACCACATGTTTGAATTAAGGGACCGTCTTAGCTGTAATTCGAGGTTCGGTAGCTTCTATTTGGAAAAAAAAACAACATTTTGAATAGTTCAAAAGTTTGTTTAGTGGTTATCATTTTGAATACTAAAAAATGATTGGTTGTTGGAATTAAGATTTATATAGAAACCTCAGATGAATTAAGATCTATATGAAGACCTCCGATGTAGACAAAGGGAATAAAAGACAAATTCTATATAGAGTTGGTCTACATACAGCCCACAAAATACCATCTAACTTAAAATTGAAAAAATACCTAATGTGTCCCTGTTTCATCCGTCCCTTTTGCTGATGGTAGCCCACACTTGCCACCCGTCACCAATCATGTGCAGGCCGCCGCTGGCAACCCACCACCGCCATTTACTCCTCCTTACTCCTCTTCATCCTCCTCCCTCCCCCATCCTCCTCCTTTTTCCTCTCCCTTCTTCTTTCTCCTCTTTTCGTTTTCCTTCCTCCTCTTTCCCTCATTATCATGAAAATAGCACAATCGGATTGATAAGGCCAAATGTGTGATTCAAATATGAGGAGGGAAAGAGGAGAAAGAAGGAAAGCGGAAGAAGAAGGGGAGGGGAAAGGAGGGAAAGAGGAGGAAAAAGGAGGATAGAGGAGGGTGCAAGAAAAAGGAGGAAGAAGGGGAGGAGGAGGGAGGAGGAAAGGAGACGAGGAAGAAGGGGAGGAGGAGACGGACCGATGGTGGCAGAGGCGATCTGCGTGTGGTGGTGGGTACGCACACAACATAGGGGGTGGCTTTTTGACAACGGCGGCCTAAGGTATTTTAGGTTGTATCTAGCCCTACCTTTCTATATAATAGATGTATCTCTTTCCTCTCCATATATATAGTGTTCCACCGATCATATTTCTACACCTCCCTCTCCCTCTTGTTGTAATTACATGATCTTGCCTCCCCCAAAGCCACTTAATTCCCAAGGTGAATGGTGCTCTCTCTCTCTCTCTCTCTCTCTCTCTCTCTCTCTCTCTCTCTCTCTCTCTCTCTCTCTCTCTCTCTCTCTCTCTCTCTCTCTCTCTCTCTCTCTCTCTCTCTCTCTCTCTCTCTCTCTCTCTCTCTCTCTCTCTCTCTCTCTCTCTCTCTCTCTCTCTCTCTCTCTCTCTCTCTCTCTCTCTCTCTCTCTCTCTCTCTCTCTCTCTCTCTCTGTGTGTGTGTGTGTGTGTGTGTGTGTGTGTGTGTGTGTGTGTTTTACTATCATATTCTAAAAATCAGCAAACAGGATTCAATATGAACAGTGATGGACGGAAATGATAATATTACAACAAACTCTGTTAAGTCTCATCTAATAATAAGATGATTCAACTGTCATTATAGACTCATAAAAGATTCTCATAAAATGGCCACTGGGTGAGGAAACAATCAAATTTATTGGCAACGACGCAAAAGAAGACACATATATACATCGAGTCCAAATCATGTGCAATTCCAGAATTGACCATCAAGTATTGAAATTTTAACCAAATCACAGCATGCATGTTTATATCACAATTTATATTACGAAGGCATGCATGCTTAGTAACAGAAGTCCTAGAAACTGTGGAAACTGAAAGGATTATTTTTCCTAATTAAACTATTAAAGGAGTAAATAACTTCTAAATTAACTGAATGGAACCACATGCAAAGAAACAAGTAGAGTCTCTTAAATGGCCTTCCATATCAAATGCTGGACTAAAATGTATCACATGGTCAAAACAATCACTGACAGACTTAGATTTGGTGGAGGTATATACCTTCTATTACTTTTTTTTCCATGCTAGATTTAATAAAAAACTCTACAAAAATTCATCCCATTTGAAAATGAAATTGATGTTCATGAAGTTGTAAGAAAGTTATACAAGTATAAATTAGTAGGTAAATGATTTAGATATTCCAGTGCAAACATCTATCTATTGTGTGATTGCACTGCATCGTTCCACAAAAGATCAGATCCCTAGAGAAAATATACGAGGAAATGAAGTATCCAAATCTCTTCAGCTAATAGAAGCCAAACAATATAGTTCGCGTAGAGAAGATGCATATCGTATTATAGCAGGGAATATATACAATGAAATGAAGAATGCAAATCTCTTCAGCTCAAAGAAGGCAACCAATACAGTAGGCGGAGAGAAAAAAGAATATCAGATTATAGCAGGCAAAGGATCCATCATAGTAGGCAAGGACCACAAGGTACCAAGACGTGTTTATTCTCTTATTTTCCACCTTATTTAGCCAATAATTGAAGATACCTATAGAAGGAAAGTGTTAAGTTATTGAGATTTTAACCTTTTCCTCTTAACGAGAAGCAAGGGTTAAACCATAAAGTAACGATAAGGATATCGACCTTATAGAAGGTTAGAACTAATGATCAACGCATACAAAGAAAGCAAGCATCTTCAAACTTATTATCAATTCAACAAGTAATGTACCATGGTGAATTATGGTTAGAACCGTTGGGTAACCAACCTTGAAATGTGGAGGGAAACAACGCATCAATTTAACTCTCAGGCACAAACCAATAACTGCTGCCATACTACAATATTGGACAGTTGGAGTAAAAGTAATCCTACAAGTGTGAAAATGGAAGATATTAGTACAAAATTACTTTAAAAGAAATGCTTGATATCGTTCTCATAGACCATAATTAAAATTGTACCGAGAAAAGGAATAATTATGGTAAGAAAAAGTCAAATTTTTATTGAGGAATTAGCTAATCCAAATTTTTTATCATTTATTAACTGCAAATGCATGCCATAGATAAAGATACTTAACAAAAAGAAAAAGAATGTTACAGCAAACTGTAATTTAACACCACAACCAGATCAGGATCTTGCTCGTGAAGCCTGTTATTGAAGGCAAAAAACTGTGTGAAAAACACAAGAAATTTATGCATGAGCTTCCAAAAGTGAACACAGCACTTGGTAAACTTGCCTATGACCATGGGTTTTGGAACACCCAGAAATGAAATAAGGAGTATAAACACCATTCAACCAATTGTTAAGTAACAAATTAGATGGAAGAAAATTTTGTAAAACAAAGGCAGGTGTTTGATTTTGGCTAAGTGTATCGTACTTTCGCATCAGACATCTAGAAACCAATCATGTTCTCCCACCACATCCCAACTGGAAGTATCTTCACTACAACAGAGGGATTTGACTAATTAGTCCAAGTAACACCCTGTGCATATACATAAAAGCTAATCTAATACAATAGAAGTTCCAGTGATACTTCTGAAAAAAAAATTGTTATTAAAGGGCATTAAAAAGCTAACAGAACCCACAGTATTATAAATGCTTTACAATAACGATGGAGCATTCAGTATTTTAATAAAGCTAGTAAGAAACCCAGGCAATGCCCGGATGAACTTGATGCACGCCTCTTGGTGCAAACGACACCACAGCCATCCAAAGAAATGTGCAATCATGAGTGAGTGCGATTGACTCGTCGGGGTGTGATTCACTTGTTAGATAGAGAGAGAGAGAGAGTACTAATTAACATCAAATTACCATTAAATGTCATTGAATGGATATTTATCATCGTTATAGTAGGTTTTTAATAGGATTTATGAAAGAGAACCATGTTCACACACGGGAGAAGGATTTAGGCTCTTCAAAGGAAGTCCATGTGTCACAACAAGGAAGAGAGGCTTCCATTTTAGTATCATACTACTAGTAAGAAACCCGGGCAATGCCCGAATGTGCTTGATGCATGCCATTTGCCAAAGACGACATCACAACTTTTCGAAGAAGTGTGAAATCTTAAGTGAGTGCGATTCACTTTTTCGAGAGACAGAGAGAGAGAGATAAACATCAAATGACCATTAAATGCCATTGAATGAAAATTTATCATCTTTATGATAGGTTTTTAAATTGATTTAAAAGAGAGCCGCGTTCACACGTGGAAGAAAAATTCTAACTCTTTAAAAGATGTCCACGTGTCACAACACGGGAGAGAGGCTTCCATTTTAGTATATACTAGTAAGAAACCCGAGCAATGCCCGAATGTGCTTGATGCATGCCATTTGGCAAAGACGACATTGCAACTGTTCGAATAAGTGTGAAATCTGAAGTAAGTGTGATTCACTTGTTAGAGAGAGGGAGAAAGAGAGAGAGAGAGAGAGAGAGAGAGAGAGAGAGAGAGAGAGAGAGAGATTAACATCAAATGACCATTAAATGTCATTGAATAAAGATTTATCATCTTAATGGTATGTTTTTAAATGGATTTAAAAGCGAGCCGCGTTCACACACACATAAAAAGAATTCTAGCTCTTTAAAAGACATCCACGTGCCACAACACGGTAAAAAGGCTTCCATTTTAGTATATATATAGATTAGATAGTAATGAACTGTGGAGGTCCTACACAGCTAGGGTGGGAACAGTCAACATTCCCAATATATCTACGAGACTACGATAATGTGTAAAAGTATCAACCTTTTTGGTAGACATAACTACAACCAACAATTCTACTCTATTACTAGTGATCAACCTTTTAATCCCTTCTAAACCATTCATTAACAATGAGGGAACAATTAGTGTAGTACTAAAAAAGTATGACAGATTGCGGATGTCTGTACACCATTAGGGTAGGAACAGTCAACGATACTAAGATATGGGCTACGATAATATAGAAGGAGATTAACCCTTTTTGTAGACATTACTATTTACTACAACCAAAAACCCTATTCATGCAGCCGAAGTTGATGAAGGAACAGGGTTGTGGGACAATACAAAATGGGGTCAATAAATCAAACTGACAGATTTCAGCTGCAACCTAAATAAATCCCGGAACCTCCTGGAGGCCGTATCTTCTTATAACGATACCGAATACGGGATCTTGTATTCCTTGAAAAGAACTAGTCAACCTAGATGAGTGATGGTAAATGACATTTGACCAAATTCCAATGTTTAGGGGGACAAAATGTGGACGAAGCTCTTATAGAAATCAATGGACAAGTTTCATCCTAACTTTTCTTTTTTTGGGGAAGTTTCTTCTATTGGATCAACGAAACATTAAATTGATCCAGAAATCCCCCAGGTACCCCTCTCAATGAGTTGAATTTCTTTATTTTACATTATAGGCAAATCCCATCCATCTCGCATTCTAAGTTTGCTAGCAATTGCTTTGGGCTTATTGTAAAAGGGGATCTACGGCTTAAAATAGGGTAAAATTGATGGTTGAATTGATTACAACCTCGTAGAGATTTCTTCTACCTTAACCTTTCTCTTCTTCTTTATTGCTTATCGTGCTTCCTCTTCTTCTATAGATAGGAGGTTACAACATATGTCCTTAGTTGTACATGAACCTAATGGTAAACGTTCATAGAGAGCGCAGAACGTCGACCAAGGAGCCTGCCATTAATTGCACCAAATAGAACGCAGCTTTCTCATAACAAGATTGAAGAACTAAGAAGGGAAGTGGGGTACTCGACAACTAACTTGGCATAGGCATAGGTCAAGGTTCAGGATTTGAGTAGCCAATGATACTTCACAATCAATATCTTTTCAACATCAATCCCAAAATCATGGTCACAATCGTGAACCGGTTTATCCTAGACAAGATGATGATTGGATCCTTAAAATCTGCAAACATGATGCAGACTATTGGATCCACATCATAAAATTTGAGTTCTATAAAATATGCATTCGAGTGTTTTTATTGAATTTGCTGGTGTTGGCAACAGGGTTTTAAATCTCGGCCGATACCGGTACGTACCGGCCGGTACGTACCGGTTTTGGCCGGTTCGAGACCGGTACTGCATCCGATCCCGATACCTGGCCCGTATCGGCCGGTACCGGTACGTACCGGTCCGTATCGGCCGGTTCAGGCCGGTACCGACCGGTACGGCCGGTACGGACCGGTACCGACAGGTTAAATTTTTTTTTTTTTTGGTTTTTTGGATTTTTTTAAGGTTTTTTTTCTCAACCGGTACCGGTCCGTACCGGCCGGTACCGGTACGTACCGGCCGGTACATACCGGTTCGGGGCCGACCGATACCGCGACCGATACCGTGATTTTAAACCTTGGTTGGCAATAGGAAGATAGATGTAACTGGACATCATTTTTACGATTAAGAGCAAATAATATATTTGGAATTTTGAACAGTTAATTAAGACTTACGTCCAGTCTTTGATGAGTATTCAGAGGATTAGAGTTCTATTAATGGCATGTTCTTTTGAATTGCAAGGCAAGCAATTGACTTCAACATTTGCGAGCTGCAATTCATACGAGCTGTAATCCCACTGTTCTTTAACAAGGGAGAAATTGAATAAATCCTAGCGTTTTGGAATGCCAACAATTACTTGCAATCCATTCATGAGTGGATCTAGGCTTTCAGAGAACGGAAAAAAAAGGGTGCTTGCAATCCAATAAGGGGAAGAGGAAGGAAAGGGGTACCTGATCGCCGATGAGGAAGACCGACTAAGAACCAACAAAGGATGACCATCACAATTGAAGAAGACAACAGTCGATATCGATTGTCGATCGATGTGGAAGCCAATCGTGACTGAGTGAGACCCAACAAGGAGGACAACCGCCACTCTTGATCAGGCTTCGACTAGGTCGCAATTTAGATTTTTTTCTTCGAAGTAAAACGGATGCAAGGATGTTAGGAATCTAGATCGGTTCTGATGTCTAATTCTCAAAGGGTGGAATTGGAAGGCTTGGGTATTAGGATGAGAAATGAAGTCCTACAAAAAATGGGATTTTCATCTCCCATGGAATTGAAAGTTTCAGTGTTATTGACAAAAAAAAACAAGGCAATTGGGCCCATTTCTCAGGGAGTTCCAATTCCCAGAGTTCCAATTCCAAGATCCAACTCCTAGAAAAGAAACAAGGCATAGGGGATTTTTGCATATCCAATCCTCTGAAGTCTTACCGGCTGACAACAATCGATCCTCTGAAGTCTTACCGGCTGCCAACAATTGATCGATCGATCGCCAGATCCAATCCTCCCAACGATCGGCAAAAAAAATGCAAATGATCGATCGACAGGAGACCTCCCACGATCGATCCCCTAAAGTATTACCGGCTACCAATGACTTATCGATCGATCGGTCACCAGATCCCAATACCTCTAACGATTGGTCAGAAATTGCAAGGGATTGGTCGCCAGGAGGTCTCCCGCGGTCGATCCCTTGAAAGCCTACTGACTGCTAGTGGCCGATCGATCGTTCTGACGCTCCGGTCGACCCTTGGCAGAGGATCGATAGATGACTTCTCTCGTCGTCCCTTTACAGGGGGGTCAACAAACGACTTCTTCGATCGGCTCTTGGCAGACTTTACTGGTCGGCCCTTGGTAGGGGGTCAGCAGACGACTTCTCCGGTCAACCAGGGGGTCAGCATACGATTTCTCCAGTCGACCCTAGGCATGAGGTCGATAGACTTCTCCGATAGGTCCTAGGCAGGGGGTCGGCAAACTTCTTCAAAGACATTCAGTAAGATGGCTTAACTTCGACGACACTCAAGAGATAGCTTTAGTCTTACACCAAGTGTCACAGCCAGCTAGGTTATCACCTGGCTAACTGGGAGGGGGTAATTGTTTGTGCAAAATCTGGCTAAGGTACAATAGTGGGATCCCCCCAGCCTTGCTTGGGGCCCACGGCGACAGTGAGACCTACCAGCCCTACTTGGGGCCCACGACGACGGTGGGACCCCCAGCAAAAACCTAGGGCCCATGGCGACAATGGGACCCCCAACCCTGGCTGGGGCCCACGGCAATAGTGAGAACCCCAGACCTACCTATGATCCACGAGGACGGCCATGAACTCGGTGACTCGTCTACGAAAAACTGCCTCGGGGCCCGATCACTCTGAAACCCTCTATAAATAGCAGATTCGACATCAGATCCAAATCGATTCCTCATTCCTTACATTCTAGATCCAAAGTTCCATTCCAAAGCTAATTCTTTAATTCTTGAGTTCCGAAGCTCAGACGAAGAATTGATCTTTTGTCCCCCCTTCTCTTCTTTTCTCTAATTACCTGTTCAAGTGACACTCGGCCTATCGAGGGTTTACTATATATTTCAGAGTTAGTGGATTCAAGGTTGCGTCTTATCACACGGAGATGTAGGATTCGGCCGAACTTCGTCACTGCATCCTTGTGTCAACTCTACTATCTACGCTCTACAGGGTTATGCTACGGGACACCGCACTCATATTCAATTGATTGTTGATGAAAAACATTACACGGCAAAATTATCCCCCACAGTGGCTGCGATAACTCAACACCCCTTCTTGTTGGTGGATTCCAACGATCTTAGGTGGATTCCTAGGTCCTCTTCTCCCATTTCTCCACCATCGTCTAGTATGCTTGGTTCGTTATCCCTCTCTATCCCATCACGATGACATCCCGAATCATGTAGTTTCTACTGCTTATCGCATGTGTTTTCACACATACCCTGACAGCTCATTTGAATACTGCTTCAATTTTTTGTTTTCCTTTTATTTTTTAAGTTTTAACAGATATTGCTTTAGATTACCATTTACCAATAAATAGCCGAGTAGGGTCGCAAGAAAGCTTGTAAAGGCCTGGAATTCTATGGCACAAGTGGAGTGTTCGATCTCCCTGCAGGTAAATACCACGCTTTCTAGGCATAGCACCATTCTCGAGGTACGGGGAGCTACTCGCAATGCCTCTAGTTGTGTGATCATAATGGGAGGTATTACGTTAATCATTGGTTTAGACTTGTGTAAGGAATATAGGTGACCCATCAAATCAGTATGTAACGAGCCTTGTAGTTGGTAATCCATTTACTCTAATAGTAAATTGCCTAATACATGAGGTCTCTAGAAGGTAGAATTTGATGTTAATTGAGGAAAATCTCTATAGCAAGGAATCCAAGGTGGCTAGTAGGTAAAGGCCATGCCACATTGCCACGTACCTATGATTTTGAAATGCTAGAATGACTCAATCTAGTAACTAGAGTTGGATAGACATATACTTTTCAAAGGCCTAAAAGGACCACCAATATGGGGGTCAGATTTGGCGGTTACAAAGGAAGAGAACCAAAAAGGGGCATAATATGGCTAACCCCACCCCACCCTCTCTCTCTCTTTCCCTTTCTATACATCATATTTCAGACTTCACTTCCGTGTTGATTTAACTGTCACAGATCTAATCTCGGATCTAATAATAACAATAAATCAAAATAGGACCAAACAAAGGGTCCCCATATTAATTCATATAACCACCCCCGCCACCACTTAAAACTAAATTCCGACTCTACCAGATCAACAAAGGAATTCACACATCTTCCCTCGACTTTTCACAAATTTCTGAACAAAGAACTTAGATGATCTCCCATAGACCTTAAACCTCCCTTCCCGATAAAAAATCCAATCTGCCATCAATTATGGAAACATAAGCATCAGAAGGATTCGACCTCACAAAGAACCTTTTCATCCTCTTTCTCCCCATCCTAAATAGGTCTGCACGTAGATATCATGACATTAAGGATCCTGATCCCCCAAATCCTATTTCATCTAGACCCCAAGCATTCCACTGGATTACCTGTGATTCCCTACCCGGTAGTGTTTGGATATGCTCCCAGGAGCCAATTCTGGGATTATGGTATTCTGCAAAGAGCCCTTTTTGGGATTCTGCAGAGATTCCATTTGGCAAGCCCAAAAATGATTTTTCGGAGAGTTCAAACCGGAACTAAAGAATTCAGCGGATAGCATTTTTGGGATTCTGGGCGCTGGAATCCCGGAGCCCAAAAATGAAGCTCCGAGCTCTGAGATCCGGGGTGGAGAGCCCATAATCCCAGAATCGGGAGCGTATCCAAAAGGCGCCTTAGGAATCGCACAATCTCCTTTTTCTTGCCTGTTAATGTACATACAGATGGGTCGGGTTTACTGTACAGTCGGGTCGGATCGTATAGTGATACATGTACATATATTGGGCTTGAGTCCCTCAATGGAATGCATTTTATTCCTCTTCAAACCCTAGCCGTCATCTCCTAACATGGTATCAGAGCTTTAGGGTTCTCCCGACGACTACGGTCCTCCTCCTTCGACTGCACCTCCCCGATCGGCCTCCCTCCTCCACCGGCTCACCCCGTCCGGCCCCTCTCCCCCACCGGCCCCCCCTTCCCGCCGCCCGACAGCCACCCGAAACCCCCCTTCCGCCCCCCCCTTCCCGCCGCCCGCCAGCCACCCGAAACCCCCCGTCCGGTCTCCCTCCTCCATCGGTCCCCCCCTTCCGCCGCCCGACTGCCACACTACCACCCCCCCTACAGCCCCCGACCCCCCTACTGCCCCCGACAACCCCCGACCCCCCTCCTCCGCCCACCTACAGCCCCCGACCACCTTCCTCCCCGCCCTACATCTGCCCTACAGCCCCCCTACAGCCCCCGACACCCCCTACAGCCCCCTTCCTCCACCCCCGACCCCCCCTACAGCCCCCGCTAGGGGTGGGACTTGGGCGGGTCTGACCCGAACCCGACCCGCCCAACCCGAACAATGGACAAACATGGGCAAAGGTGGTTAAAAACTTGGACGGGTTTGGACAAAAATAGATCAACCCGATTTCAATTTGGACGGGTTTGGACACCAATCTCCCCAACCCGAGGAACCCGAGGAACCCGAGGAAGTGACACACTAAGGTGGAATGCTTTGATAGTTTTTTTTTATGGAAATCAAAGATTTCCTATTTGATGTTGAATGATAAGAATTAGTTTGAAATATGTGAGGATATGGGTTGGACTTTATGTTTTTGTTATGCAAATGATAGATTTTTTTTATCCAATTCAAAAATCTATTCGATTTTTTTTTCATCTATTTACGTGCACAAGCATTTTTAATTGGGCAACCCGCCCAACTTATTTTTTATTTTGCAAATTGGGCAACCCGAGGAACCCGAGGAACTAGAATGGGCAAACACGGGTTGGGCTTCCACAGGTTCCCCGGGTTCCACGGGCAAAACGGGCAAAGGTTCGTGCAAGTCGGGTTGGGCATGGGCAGACCCTTCAACCCGCCCAACCCGCCCAAGTCCCACCCCTAGCCCCCGCCACCACCTTCAGCCCCCTCCCTCCAGCCCCGACACCTCTTACAGCCCCCGATCCCCCTTCCTCCACCCCTTCCCGGTTCCCCCCCCCCCCCCCCTCTATTGAGCCTCCTCCATGGCTTCTCCAGCCGTACCGTCCGTCGTTGCGATCTCTCCACCGCTGAAGGCGGTCGCCTTTCAGTTGTCATCGGCCAGCGACTGGCCTGACTGGTCCCTCACCGTCGAGGCCACGCTCTCCAGTCGTGATCTGTGGGGTCACATCACCGGCGAGGATCCTCCTCCCACTGACTACTCCGGTTCCTCCTCTGTCACCAGCAGTGCAGCATCTTCTGCTGCGACTGCTACCACGGCCACAACCGTTGCTGCTCTTACGTGGCGCCGCCACGATCAGGCCATCTGGGCGTACCTTCTGGACTCTGTTGCTCGCCCGCTCCTTACTCCCATCGGCCGCCTTCCTACAGCGCGCGCGATGTGGGAGTATCTCCGGGACCGTTTTCTCCCGCGCGGAGGCGCACGCCGGCATCAGCTCATCTGTGACTCGCAGTCTGCCCGTCAGGGGGAGCGCACCATTCAGGACTTCTTCAGTCAGATGAGTGCCTACTGGCATGAGCTGGACTCACTGATCTCGGAGCGGTATGCCTGCCCCCGCTCCCGGGATTTCCAGCGCTACCTCGACGAGGGCCACCTGCACCAGTTCCTGGCAGCGCTTCGGCCGGAATTTGCTCTCATAGCTGCCCAGCTCCTGCACCGTGAGCCACTCCCTCGGCTAGAGGATGCTCTACTCGCCTTGGTCGACAAGGAGACCCGCCTTCAGACTCAGGGCGCTCATCCTCCTCCACTTACTCTTAGATCCGACACTGTCCTGGCAGCCGGGTTCTCCGATGAGGCTGTCTTCTGTCACTACTGCAAGGAGCCCGGCCACATGAAGCGCGACTGCCCTACACGTCCTCCACGCAACCCCCGCTGGGGTCCGGATGAGACAGCCCCACGCTGGGCTTCGACTTCCCGCGACGATCGACGCGGCGGTCAAGGTGGGCGGAGCCGTGGATGTGGTTCGTCTTCCTTCCGCCACTTTGGTGGTACAGCGGCTTCTGTAGAGGCCTCGACGCTCCCCACTGCTACTACAGCACCTTCTCAGCCTGAGCCGGACCGTCTTCAGCGCCTCGAGGAGCTCCTTCTTCGCCACCTAGCCTCCAACGGCTCCGCGACTACGCATGGCTTGTCTGCCACCTCTGGTACTACTGCTCCATGGATCTTCGATTCGGGTGCCTCCTGTCACCTTACCTTTGACTCTACTGTCCTCACGAACTGCTCTCCCACTACCACCCACCAGGAGGTTCGCACTGCGGATGGGACTCTCGTCCCTATTCCGCAATGTGGCTCCATCACTACCAACTCTGACCCTTCTGGTCGCTTGACCCTACCCCATGTCCATCATGCCCCCCGTCTTAATATTAATCTGATCTCTATCGGTTCTCTTTGCGACTCTGGCCTGACTGTCACCTTCACCCCTTCTGTTTGTGTTGTGCAGGATTCGCGGACGGGTCAGAGGATTGGGCTGGGCCGTAGGGCAGGAGGACTTTACCAATTGGACCATCTACATGTGTCTTCCGTTGCGTCTGTCATGTCTGTCACCTCTGATGCCGACCTGTGGCACAGAAGGTTAGGTCATATATCGAGTGATCGACTCAAAAGCGTATTCCGTTCGGGCGCTTTGGGTCGAGCGTCGTTCTCCCCCCTCTCTGTTTGTACGGGTTGTAGACTGGCAAAGCATCTAGCTCTTCCATTTTCTGCTAGTGCTTCCCAGTCTGATGCTTTATTTGATTTAGTCCATTCGGACATTTGGGGTCCTGCTCCTGTTGCATCTCTATCGGGTTACATGTAGTATGTGTGCTTTATCGATGACTATTCTAGGTGCACCTGGGTTTATCTTATGCGTCATCGATCTGAAGTACCTCACATCTTTAGGAGATTCACCACTATGATACACACTCAGTTTGGTCGGCGCATCAAGACCTTTCGGTCTGATTGTGCCAAGGAGTATCTCTCCTCTCAGATGCGTGAAATTCTTCAGTCTCACGGCACTCTTCACCAGCAGTCCTGTCCCTACACCCATGAGCAGAACGGCGTTGCCAAACGCAAGCATCGTCATGTCCTTGAGACTGCACGAGCCTTGCTTCTCTCTGCGTCTGTTCCTCACTCCTACTGGGCTGAAGCTGTCATGACGGTTGTCCACCTCATCAATATCACTCTGTCGTCTGCTCTGTCCGGTGCCACCCCATACGAGCGCCTTCACTCCAACCCACCTGACTACTCTCTTCTTCGCACGTTTAGCTGCACGTGCTTCGTTCTTCTTCCTCCCCATGAACGCACCAACCTCTCTGCGAGGTCTGTTAGGTGTGTTCACTTGGGGCTCAGTCGGGAGCACAAGGGGTATCGGTGCTACGATCCCTTGGCTCGCCGGATCCGTGTCTCCCGTCACGTTTCCTTTGTTGAGGATGTCCCGTACTTTTCACCTGAGTCTCGGGATCTTTCCTTGCCTCCTGCGTCACCCTCCTCGCCTTCCTCACATCTCCACATCCCTGTTCTACCCCCGCTTTCTGTTGTCCCATCCACGCCTACTCCTTCTCTATCTTCCCCGCCACCTCCACCGCCACCATCACCACCTTCACCACCCCCTCCGTTACCACCTCCACCACCACCTCCACCACCACCTGTTACTCGTGTTTATGTTCGTCGGTCTGCAGCTCCTCCTCCAGAGTCGGCTCACACTGGTACTCCCTCGCCTGATGTTGCTGCCCCCTCCTCCCCGGTTGTGGATCCTACTCCTGTTCGGCGCTACCCAGCGCGCGAACATCACCCTCCTAACAGATATGACTACTCTCCTGACAGGTTTGGCTACTCTGCTTTTCCCTCTGACTCTCCTGACTCTTCTGGCTACTCTGCCAGTGTCTCCTATTCACCCTCTTTTCAGGCTTTTCTTACTGCTATTCACACCCATCGGGAGCCCCAATCATACCGTGAGGCAACGTTACATCCAGAGTGGCGGCAGGCCATGTCAGTTGAGCTTGAGGCTTTTCAGCGGACCCAGACCTGGGAGTTGGTGCCTTGTCCCTCCGGGGTGGTGCCTGTTAGCTGCAAGTGGATATTCAAGGTCAAGACTCAACCTGGCGGATCCATTGAGCGGCACAAGGCTCGCCTCGTTGCTCGTGACTTCTCACAGGAGTATGGGATTGACTACGAGGAGACGTTTGCTCCAGTTGCTCGGATGACTACTGTGCGCACCCTCTTAGCTGTGGCAGCTGCTCGAGGGTGGCCTCTCCATCAGATGGATGTCACCAATGCGTTTCTCCACGGTGATCTCTCCGAGGAAGTCTATATGGCTCCTCCTCCGGGTGTTTCAGTTCCTCCAGGGCACGTGTGTCGTTTGCGCCGAGCCATCTATGGGCTCAAGCAGGCCCCTCGTGCCTGGTTTGAGCGATTTCGCAGTGCAGTTCTGGCCGCCGGGTTTGTTGAGCGTCACTCCGACTATGCCTTGTTCACTCGCTCCTCCAGTCAGGGCATTGCAGTTCTTCTCCTCTATGTGGATGATATGATCATCACTGGGGATAACAGTGCCACCATCGCCTCTCTCCAGCGACACCTCCAGAGTCAGTTTGAGATGAAAGATCTGGACTCTCTTCGCTACTTTTTGGGCCTTGAGATTGCCCGGTCAGCTCGTGGTCTGTTGGTCTCCCAGCAGAAGTACATCTCCGACATCCTTGCTGATGCTGCTCTTACTGACACACGCACTGCTGATACACCCATAGAGCTCAATTTGAAGATTCTCGCTACAGATGGTGAGCCGCTCCAGTATGTCTCCCGCTACCAGAGGCTGGTTGAGATGCTCGTCTATCTCACCATGACCCGGCCAGACATTACCCATGCTGTTGGCATTGTCAGTCAGTTTGTTCAGGCTCCACGGTCAGTACACTATGCGGCTGTTCTTCGGATTATCCGCTACCTCCGGGGCACTATCACCCGTTCACTACTGTTTCCCTCCACCTCTCCGTTGGTGCTGCGTGCCTACTTCGATGCAGATTGGGCAGGAGATGCAGCCACTCGTCGATCTACTACAGGATACTGTGTGTTTCTGGGTGATTCACTGATTTCGTGGCGCAGCAAGAAGCAGGAGTCTATTGCTCGCTCCAGCACCGAAGCCGAATACAGGGCTATGGCTTCCACCACCGCTGAAATTGTCTGGCTTCGCCGCCTTCTGCTCGACTTGGGAGTGGTGATATCCGGACCCACCCCTCTCTTCTATGACAACCGGAGTGCTATTCAGATTGCTAGCAACCCGGTTTTCCATGAGCGAACAAAACATATTGAAGTTGATTGTCATTATGTTCGTCAGGCGTTTCTCGACCACACCATCTCCCTGCCTTTCATTTCCTCATCGGAGCAGACTGCTGATTTTCTGACGAAGCCCCTGACGATTGCTCGCTTCCGGTATTTTCTAGGCAAACTCTCGGTTCATGATCCACCGTGAGTTTGAGGGGGAGTGTTAATGTACATATAGATGGGTCGGGTTTACTGTACAGTCGGGTCGGATCGTATAGTGATACATGTACATATATTGGGCTTGAGTCCCTCAATGGAATGCATTCTATTCCTCTCCAAACCCTAGCCGTCATCTCCTAACATTGCCACATGACAATATCATCTCGACAAGTTCCTCATCAATTCAACTCCTCACATTGTCCTAACTCCTAAGAAACCCACTTATAATCTGCCCTTCCTAGTTTCACCCCATGACACCCATCATACCCACTGATCTTAAGATGGTAGGATGACTGTCGGCACACAAAATTGCACCATCAAAGAACAAGGAGAGACAATAATCGGGCCGATCAACCAAAGGAAACTTGGCCCACCACAACTTATGGAGAATCCACCAAGAGTCAAGGCTTCATGGGTCTCATCAAATTAAATGTTTTAGCACTCAAAATGGGTGAACTCCGAAATTTGCAGAAAACCAGAAGAAGGGCAGACAAATAAACATCAGAACCAAAGATCATGGCGTGGCGGGGGAGGGCAGGGGGGCTAATGCTTACTGTATCCGCCCGAGCTTCTCGTCGACGGTGATGGATTCCTCGGACAGGACACTGAGCTGCTCCAGCGAGTAAGGGTGCTCCGGATCCCTGATATCCCTCACGAAATCTGCTGATTGAAGTCAAGAATCCAAAAGAATGGGTTACCGATCTCGAATGGACCGAAATTCTCACAGAATTCCGGGTTTATGATGGAGAATTCTACGCCTGATTCATCTCGATTTGTGAGGAAAACGAGGTGAACAGGAATTTGAGATCATTAGCTGAGATGGGGAGAGAGGGGGGAGAGATGGGTTTAAGCGCGAGGGGTGAGGATATCATAGATGTCGAGCGGGTCGACGGCGTCGTCGGCGTGGGCGTCTTCCGTGCGAGCAGTCCTTTCCCTCTTCGCGTGGACCACCGGGTTCGCATTTATCAGCCCGAGCGTCATTTCTTCCTCCCTCGCTCTGCTCTGCTCGAAAAAAAAAATGGAGGATCTCAGTCTATGAACACTAGGCTGGGCGGCTGGGGCCCCATGCAAGGCTCGGGAACCAACGACAGGGGAGGCTGCGGACCGGTGGGCCAACGACATCATAGCCGTCGATGGCAGTAAATTGAACCCAAGTCCGCCCTCCCCGGACGACTCTGATGCCATCGGGCGAAGATTCCGAGCGACCCGGATCACGATGGTGGGAGACTTTTTTTGAGGAGTTCAGGGAGACTTTTTAGTGGGATTTTTTTTTGAGGTTTTTACCGAAATGGCCACCAACTCTCAACTATTGTTGAGAATGGACCCCGTCAAAAAATTTGCACGAAAATGGCCACCGGCACGTGGGAAACAGGTCGCACGGTGACACTAAGCAGGTAAAAAGACATATTGACCCTTACCACTGTAAAAACCTATCGCGGCTGGGTAACTTGGTTTCTTACGAGTTTTGAGAGAAAATCGAGCCTTTCGTCTTGTTTTCGTCACGAACAACCTTCGTCGAGGCTGCGTCCGACAACCTCCAACTCAACCGGCTGCGTCGTCGTGGCTGGGTAACTTGGTTTCGCCGAGGCTGCGTCGTCGAGGGTTCGTCGTCGAGGGTTTGTCACGATCAACCGTCGTCGAGGGTTCGTCGGACCGGCGTCAACGTCAACAGTCGCTGAGGCTTCGTCGTTGAGGCTTCGTCGCTGAGGCTTCGTCGTTCAGGCTTCGTCGGATTTGCCAAGGTATGCTCTATAGACCCAAATCCTTAGCCCTATTTTTTCTAATCTAGTTTTCGTCGCAAACAAAATCACAGTCTTAAACTGTGAGACGAAAATCAGACGAAATAACAACTTTCGTCTAGTTTTCGTCGCCGTAAATCACAGTCAGTTCTGGCAGACTGGCTATTGCCTGTGTGACGAAAACCGGACGAAATAACAAATTTCGTCTAGTTTTCGTCGCCGATAAATCACAGTCAGTTCTGGCCGAGACTGGCTATGGCCTGTGTGACGAAAATCGGACGAAATAACAAATTTCGTCTAGTTTTCGTCGCCGAAAAATCACAGTCAGTTCTGGCAGAGACTGGCTGTGGCCTGTGTGACAAAAATCGGACGAAATAACAAATTTCGTCTAGTTTTCGTCGCCGATAAATCACAGTCATTTTTGGCAGAGACTGGCTATGGTCTGTTTGACGAAAATCGGACGAAATAACAAATTTCGTCTAGTTTTCGTCGCCGATAAATCACAGTCAGTTCCGGCAGAGACTGGCTATGGTCTGTTTGACGAAAATCGGACGAAATAACAAATTTCGTCTAGTTTTCGTCGCCGATAAATCACAGTCAGTTCTGGCAGAGACTGGCTATGGTCTGTTTGACAAAAATCGGACGAAATAACAAATTTCGTCTAGTTTTCGTCGCCGATAAATCACAGTCAGTTCTGGCAGAGACTGGCTATGGTCTGTTTGACGAAAATCGGACGAAATAACAAATTTCGTCTAGTTTTCGTCGCCGATAAATCACAGTCAGTTCTGGCCGAGACTTGCTATGGCCTGTGTGGCGAAAATCGGACGAAATAACAAATTTCATCTAGTTTTCATCGCCGAAAAATCACAGTCAGTTCTGGCAGTTCTGCCCGAGACTTGCATTGAGCTGTGTGACGAAAGTTGGACGAAAATTAGACGAAATTACAAATTTCGGCTATGTTTCGTTGCCGAAAATTCACAATCAGTTGATAAATTCTTTACCTGTATCCATGGACTAATGGAAGGATATTTTGTTCAATCTAGAAACTGAGAGATCAATTCTCTTCAAACAAAGCTTACAGTATTTTCGTATTTGGAGAATAACTAATAGTAGTTTCGTCATATATATATTTTGTTTACAGATGGTGAAGAGAAGCCGTGGTCGTGGGCGTTCTCGTGGACTTGGTGATAGGGACAATCCTTCTGCTTCTATAATTACACAACCTATTGAAGTACAGAAAAAGAAAAGAAAGATAGAAGAGGGAGAGAATGTTGAAAAGAAAGTGGCCACGGACCTAAGTGAAAGATTAAGGTATTTTGGTAAAGCTTCTGCAAAGAACAGCATTAAATACCTTAATGAAATTGAGGAGCACTTCAAGGCAATGGATACAAAAAACAATTCTACAGATATGATGGAGAGGATGAAAAGGAGTTGTTTTGGTTTCTTATTTGATTGGAGACGCGGAGCACGAGCTATGATTTCCCCAAGTGTCATTCATTATTTGTGGCAAAGACACTTAGGTGGTCTCAAGTTTGATTTGGATGGCCAGACTATTTCCTTCTCTCCGTTGGAGTTTTCTTTAGTTTCTGGACTCCGGTTTTGTCTTGGGCCTCCTCCTCCGATGCTAGAGATAGGGTCAGACAACTTGAGAAGCAGATACTTTCCACGCGGGGCTACTCAGGCCTCCTTAATGGCTTCAATCATAGCAACTGCAGTTCCAGATGATGCAATTAAACTTTCTTTGGTACTTCTTTTGGAAAGTGTCATTCTTGGGAGCAACAAGAATGTCAACGTACCGGAAAGATATTTGAGATTGGTGGATGATCTGGACGGTTTCAATAGCTACCCTTGGGGTAACCTCTGTTATAGCAATATTATATCTGGGCTTGAAGGTGCAGTAAATGTTACTAAGTGGCCACCAAAGTATAATATTTTTGGATGCATATACATTTTACAGGTATTATTCTATACATAAACAATTCATAGTATCTATTGTTTGATATTTGTATTAATTTTTCTTTAATTATTTGCTACAGGCATGGGTATTCGAACGGATTCCCCAACTGGGGAGTGTATGTGCCATGATGCTTGAGCATCCAAGATGGCCGAGATTACTCAATTGGTATGACACAAGAGTAACGTCACACCAAAGAATAAATGATATTGTGAATTCAAATAAAGTAAGTATATGAGTTTTTAATTGCTTAGATTAAAGTAATAGATGCATCGTATAATTATTAATTTTTTTGTCTGAATGTATTAATAGGCTCAGATTTTGAAAGAGCTGACTCTCACAGAAGAGGAGAAGACAAATGATCTGCTGCAAAACCTATTTGATGCTGAGGCTTCTCCCTTCGAAGGCAATCAGCTGTTGTTGACTGCACCGGAAGCTGAAGGATTCTCCTCACTTGAGGAGAAATTTGAAAAAAAATTATGCTCACTTCAGGAGAAGTTTGAGGAAAGATTCTCCTCACTTGAGGAGAATTATGAAAAGAAGATCTCCTCAATTGAGGAGAAATATGAAAAGAAGATCTCCTCAATTGAGGAGAAATATGAAAAGAAGATCTCCTCACTTGAGGAGAGAGTTGGAGAACTATTATGCATCATTGTAGAGAGTCAGGTAAACCAATAACGATTCCTATGTATTCTATAATTATTTGCTTTTTGTATACGTATGCATTAACTATATGTTTATTTTTAACGGTATGTGCAGAAGGAGAAGGACAAGAAGAAGGAGGATGAGGAGGAGAAGAAGGAGGATGAGGAGAAGAAGAAGGAGGAGGAGGAGGAGGAGGAGGAGGAGGAGAAGAAGGAGAATGAGAAGAAGAAGGAGGATGAGGATGAGGATGAGGATGAGGAGGAGAAGGAGAAGGAGAAGAAGAACGAGAAGAAGGAGGAGGAGGAGGAGGAGGAGGAGGAGGAGAAGGAGAAGGTGAAGGAGGAGAAAAAAGAAAAGGATAAAATGGAGAAGGAGAAGGAGAAGAAGGAGAATGATGAGGAGGGAGACGAGGTGGTGGTGGAGAGGGTTACATTCAAAGGTTTAACATCACAGCGGTTGAAGAAACCGGGTCGAAAAATAAGCTCTCCATACACCACCTACAAAAAGAGAAAAATTCTCCGTAAGGAAATACAAGAAGAGGAGGTCGTTGACGTGGAAAAATCGATAAGAAGACTTTCGTCTGAAGAGAGAGAGACAATGATAGCTTTTCTTGATAACAACAGAAATAATTTGTAAGTATAGTCACTATATAATCTATTTTTGAATGATAACATATTTTGCCTCTTAGTAATTAATTGTATCATTGTCAATATAGGCCTGAAGTTGTAATTGATGGGTTCTTTATAACCCCTTACTTAATTAACAAACTATATGAGCGCACATCATGGGTGATGAGCGAGGTGAGTTTATATCAATTATTTTTTTTGATATATCTCGATATGTCATATTTAATCGTTTAAAACTTTATATTGTTGCAGCACATTGATGTATATATGTACTTACTTGAAGAGCGCAAGTTAAGGAATAAGACCAGTACAACATTCACCATTTCTTTGGCTAGGACATATTCTTGGGTATATCTCTCATTCTTAATAGTATTTGTATAAAAATTTTTCTCACAATTCAATAAATATTTATTATTCATGTTTGAATTGCAGATATTATGTCAAACATGCTATAAGGATTGGAAGGACTTTGTACAAAGTTACGATAAAAGCAACCTAGATAAAGATCACCTTATGTATGCCTTCATTGCATCATATAGGTGGCCCAAAGAATTCGGTTGTCCTCTCAAAGATGATAAAGGGGATATCATTCCGTTATGGAAGTGTTCATACGTAATAATCCCTATCAATGAAGAAAACCAACATTGGTATCTTGGGATTCTTCATATGCAGGATAGGCAATTAGTTTTGATAGACTCTCTTTATAGTGACCCTGTTTCTAAGTATAGGAAAAAGATATAAGCATTTTTAGAAATTCTACCAATGTTTTTAAATTTTTTGGGAGATGAAAATGCATTACAGGGTGCAAAATGGATAAGCAAGAATGGTAAAGATCATCCTAGGCAAAACAATGGGTAAGTTTTTATTACGAAATGCTGACAATAAAATATTAGTCCTTTTATACAACTAACAATTTTATATGTTATATAGGTTTGATTGTGGCGTATTTTTGATGTGTTTTGCCAATTATTATAGCTGCAACAAAAAGATCGATTTCAGTCAGGTATAATATTTAGTTGTTTGCAATGTAATATTCAGTCAGTTATAATATTCAATAATTACACTTGCAATCTAATTGTTTAAATTTGTAGGTTGATATGACCTCATTTCGAAGGCGAATTGCATATCAAATTTTGCATAAATATGTAGATTGAAGGGCCATGACGATTGGGATGACTCGATGCATCAAAGAACTTGTTATTTGTTGGAATTTGTAATTTGTAATATGTTGTACTTTGTTGTAATTTGTAATGGAAGGGCTATGACTGAAGGAATGACTCGATGATTTGGAAGTTGGATCAAAGTTATTTGTAATTTGTTGGAATTTGTAATGGAATGATATATTGTTTGTAATTGTTGGAAGTTGGATCAAAGTTATTTGTAATTTGTTGGAATTTGTAATGGAATGATATGTTGTTTGTAATTTGTTGGAAGTTGGATCACAGTGAAATTTGTAATGGAATGATATGTTGTTTGTAATGGAATGATATGTTGTTTGTAATTTATTGGAAGTTGGATCACAGTGAAATTTGTAATGGAATGATATGTTGTTTGTAATGGAATGATATGTTGTTTGTAATTTGTTGGAAGTTGGATCACAGTGAAATTTGTAATGGAATGATATGTTGTTTGTAATGGAATGATATGTTGTTTGTAATTTGTTGGAAGTTGGAATGATATGTTGTTTGTAATTTATTGTAATTTGCATCACAGTGAAACCTGCCAGAGACTGCCCATACAACCTGTTAAAATATAGACGAAATTCGGACGAAATAACAAATTTCGTCTATGTTTCGTCGAAGAAAAATTACACAATCAGGCTAACCGAGACTGTCTTTGGGCTGTGAGACGAAATCAGGACGAAATAACAAATTTCGTCTATGTTTCGTCGAGTTTTCGTCTAGTTTTCGTCCTAAAAAAATCACAGTCATTTCTGCCAGATACTGGCTTTTGGTTGTGTGACGAAAATCGGACGAAATACCAAATTTCGTCTACCGAAAAAGCACAGTCAGTTTTGGCCGAGAGTGGCTATGGGCTGTGTGACGAAAATTGGACGAAATACCAAATTTCGTCTAGTTTTCGTCGCCGAAAAAGCACAGTCAGTTCTGGCCGAGAGTGGCTATGGGCTGTGTGACGAAAATCGGACGAAATACCAAATTTCGTCTAGTTTTCGTCGCCGAAAAAGCACAGTCAGTTTTGGCCGAGAGTGGCTATGGGCTGTGTGACGAAAATTGGACGAAATACCAAATTTCGTCTAGTTTTCATCGCCGAAAAAGCACAGTCAGTTCTGGCCGAGAGTGGCTATGGGCTGTGTGACGAAAATCGGACGAAATACCAAATTTCGTCTAGTTTTCGTCGCCGAAAAAGCACAGTCTCCTTATTTTTCTCTCTCTATAATTTTTTTCAATCTATAAATTTTTTCCACTCTCTATGATATTTTCTCTCTATGTAATAGGAGAAGCAGAAGATATCCAATGTTCTTCTAAGATCAGTTTGCACTTTTTTCCTGCGCCATGAACTCCAAATAGAGGATGCGAAGAAATACCAAATAAGATCAGTTTTCAAACTGAATAACTTCTTAAATGCAAAATCTTAAGAAATGTCATTACATTACAAACTTAAGATATGTCATTACATTACAACATTCGAGACATGCAATACTCCAGAAATATCATTACAATAGAGTTCCCCCTCACATATCATTACAATCACCTTCATTCATATTACAATGAATATAAATAGAAAGACCATCATAGCCAAAAGTGCTCCTAACATACAAAACCCACACTCCCGAGTGGTAAACTTAGGAGCGGGAGGGACAAAAGAGACGCAATCCGAAGGTGCATGACGCTTGCTATCCAAAGGGATATCATGATGTTTATCAGGAGGGAGATGCTCGCTTTGGAACTTGGATAAGTGACCTTCAGCCTCCTCCAAGGAACGGAATGAACGATACCACATAGTATTTATTTGCCATAGGTACGATACCTGTATAATCATGTCATTCAATAAGTTTTATAAATGTTGAAAAAAAATGCAGAAATTAAAAACAAGAATATATATCATAATATGCATATATAACAACAAGTAATCATAGTGATTTCAATAATTCAGTCAGACATGTTATAATGACTGGAAGAAGTATGTGTAAAGTTATAAAGGGAACAAGTAAAAAAACATGATACCTTTACTCTGTAATAATAGGAAAGTTACATGATTTTTTATTATGTCCAGAACGTTTACATCTAGCACATTTGACAGTCCGGCGTTCCTCACCCTGTGAGAGAATTCTTTTTTTCTTTGGCCTTCCCGCTGTTTTTTTTCCAATGGGTGGGATTAGTTTATTAGCTGATTGAATACTTTCTGGGGTCTTCCACTCACTTTTATCAGCAACTGGATATATAGATTCTGCATAGGTTGCCCTGTAGTTATCCGATGTATAGTAGTGTGCACAAAATAGATAAGGATCCATCTTATACTGTGCAATTCCGGCTAATGCATGTGAACATGGCATGGCCATCACATCAAATTTACGGCATGTGCATTTTCGATTGCTTAAAACTACATGATCACAATATTGTATAGATCTGACCATATACTCATCGAGATTAATAGGATGACACGCTGTGCCACGAGCTCTATCCATATCTCCGGCTAGCTGATTTTCTGCCCATTTTGTTAGTTTTGTTGTCAAAGTTGTTGCCGTATTTCTTCGTTTGAACCATAAAAGTTGGAGCTTTAACCGATATTGCTCCAAAATCATAGTGATGGGTAGTTCTCTGATATCTTTTAGGACACTATTGTAACTTTCAGAACTATTTGTGGTTATAATATTATACCTTCTGCGTGTGAAATACGCTGTAGTCCATTTTGCTGGCTCAATTTCTCGTAACCAGTCATGTGCATCTTCATTCATGTGCTTTATAGTTTCCATCACTTGATGAAACTTTGATTCTCTTGTTGCCTTTGCAGCTGTATAAAAGTAAGAGTATAATCTTTGTTGTTTGAATTTGGCATACATGTTTTGCGAAATATGGAACGCACAATAACCATGTACAGCATCCGGAAAGACAATAGGAACTTGAGCCAATAAAGCCTTGTGTCGGTCGGATATAATAACCAAATCATTAACTTGACCCAAGCTGTCCCGCAGTTGTGTTAAGAACCAATTCCAACTTTCATTGTTCTCCGATTCACCAATCCCAATAGCCACGGGAAATATATGATTATCTCCATCCAAAGTGGTTGCAATAAATAAAGTACTTTTGTACTTGCCTTTTAAATGAGATCCGTCAACGGCTATTACTGGTCTTAGATTTTGTCTTTGAAAACTACGTAAACATGGACCAAGAGCCATAAAAACAGCCTTAAATCTGTCTCCTTCCCTTAAAATATTAGTGATGGTTCCAGGATTATTTTGTGCAACTTCATGACAATATGCTGGAAGAATTACATACGAGTCCTCGTATGAGCCTCTTAAAAGAGCAATTGCCATCTCCCTTGCCAGCCATGCTTTTCGATAAGTGATCTGCACACCAAATTCTTGTTGCACATCACATATAATTGCTTTGGGAGAGTACAATACATGTGCTTCTATTCGAGCTTTCACAAAATCACATATCAACTTGCTTGTAGCTTGTCGATGATCAATTCCACGCTGCGGCAATGAGCAGTTGTGTAGGCCTAGGAAAGTAATTTTGAAAACATCACACCCTTTTTGTCTACTTGCACGTAATCTCCAACTGCAATTTTCTCTTTTACATTTTAATGCATATCTTGTTCTGCTGGACTTCATCACCTTGTACTCAGTGTTTGTAAATAAAGCATTCTTCTGTACCATCTTGATCAATGTGTCTTTATCTATAAACATCTGATTAGGATAAAGTTGTTGATAATCATCTTTTACTTCAACAGCAATAGGGAATTCGTTAGGTACGTATTTGTCTTCATAAACCAAAACCGAATCAGGTATTGAAGACTTACGTTCATCGTTTTCCATCCAACTACTGCTGGCAAAACACTCTTTCTGGCTATGTCTCAGTGGTACTTCTTTCTTACTTCTTTGTTTTTCAGTCTTACTTCCTTCTTGCTTACAGATAATATCCTTATCCTTCAGCTGACTATTCTGTTGAGTGTGCTTTGGAGATACTACCATATCCGCAGGAGTGTCAATGAATAATTCCTCCAATACATGACAACCAGCAGGCTTCTGGTTAAGATCTATAGATAATTTTGCATCTCTTCTTGATCCCTGCTGATCGTCATCTATATTCACCTTACTGGGCATATATTATTTAAAAACATATAAGTACATGAACTAATTAATCATCAGAATTACAATATAAGATATTTTAAAAAATTATTCATACCTTCTGTCATTCATAACAATGTCAAATAATAGAGGGTTGTCTTCAGGTTTCTCCACACTCTTGTACTCAATACGTTGACTGACATCTAGTGTGCATGGTACAAAACTGAAATCCTCGCCATAATTAATATCAATCTTTTCATCCGTATGCAAATCTCCAACACCGAATGATGACGATATCGAACAATGAAGCTCCGATGACGTCGAGATATTTTTTAAGTCAACGGGAGGGGTAACTACACAAGGTGTTTTACGAGACACCTGTGTCGTTTCTTTCAACTTCCTCTTACTACCGAGTTGTTCGATTTCAATCGACCTGTCAATAGATCTCGGATTTTTCAGCACTCTGCTTATCAGCAATGGGACATTGCTATTATTGGCTCGGATGTTATGGGCAATAAATACTGCAACATCATTATCATCCACAATTTCGGCAGGAGGACATGCAAGTGTACTTGGATATAAAACCTTCATTGTGATTTCATACTCTTTGAGACTATCATTTGTAATCTTATAAATTTCCTGAAGAAGACAGTCAAAATCCGATTTTGTAGATAAAATGATACTTTTAGTTCTTCCACCCCTGTACTCGTATTTTTCTTTCAAATATAACAATTCTCCATCGTAACAACAAAGTATCGGTAATGTTGAATCCATATTTCAAATCCCTGTTAGCATAGAATCACAATATCAAAACTCAGCAATATAAAATTTGATATCAAATATGAATCATTTTATCGATTTCATCACTTTTTCATCCTACAATGTGATGTTACTATTTTAAGCATAGAACCACAATATCAAAACTCAACAATACCAAATTTGATACCAAAAATTAATCATACGTATCCAATACATACTAGACTCATCACGACCAATATAATATAAATTCAGCTAATTTTGTCGATTTCATCCCTTTTTCGTCCTAACCATAATGATGAATAGCCAATTTTATCAATTTCGTTCATTTTTCGTCCATCTTTCGTCCTAAAATGTGCTGTTAATATTCAACTACTTTTTGTTGATTTCGTTCCTTTTTCTCGATTGGTTATTGTTGTTAATGAAATCATAAAGTAATCAAATACAATGAAGAAGTTAATCAAACATATATGAAAAATGGAGGTGAAGTATATGAGTCGTTGAAAGGGGGTGAAGTGTAGGACTCATCACGACCAATATAATATAAATTCAGCTAATTTTGTCGATTTCATCCCTTTTTCGTCCTAACCATAATGATGAATAGCCAATTTTATCAATTTCGTTCATTTTTCGTCCATCTTTCGTCCATCTTTCGTCCTAAAATATGCTGTTAATATTCAACTACTTTTTGTTGATTTCATTCCTTTTTCTCGATTGGTTGTTGTTGTTAATGAAATCAAAAGTAATCAAATGGTACAATGAAGAAGTTAATCAAACATATATGAAAAAAATCGCAAAGGATGGAGGTGAAGTATAGGAGTCGTTGAAAGGGGGTGAAGTGTAGGAGCCGTCGAAAGGGGGTGAAGTGAAGGAAGACTCACGGGATTTGATGATCGCCGTTGAAATGGGTGTCCGTCTCTCAGTTGCCGTCGAAAGAGGTGGAGGAAGCTGCCGTCCAAATGAGGGAAGTGAAGGGCGGCTCAATGGGAGCTAGGGTTTTAGTAGTAAAGTAAAAGGGTAGTTAGGTCCCAAAGAATTTTCAGTGGCCATTTTCGTGCAGATTTTTTGACGGGGTCCATTCTCAACAATAGTTGAGAGTTGGTGGCCATTTCGGTAAAAACCTCTTTTTTTTTAAAAAAAAACTTGTTAGGCCTTTTTTTGTGGGATTTGAAAGCCGAAAAACATAAATCAAGAGGTAGTAGATAGAGATTTTCAGATGAACTATTTCGTAGATTTTTCGATATAATCCTTTGAACAAATATGAGGCGACTCTTGGATCATATATGGGGTGATCTTTTGAATAAATATATAAGATGGCCAAACTATAGTTGAATATAAGTTGACCTATATGAGGTGGTCAAACTAGGGGTGGACATATATTGAGTCGAGTTTTTAGACCGGACCTATTCAAAAATATATATGGGATGATCAAAGTTCCAACATATGAGCCTGATTGAAACTCATTTCATTCTCAAAACATCTACATATTGTATCCAAACATACAGGGCCGGTCCTGAGGTTTTGGGGGCCCTAAGCAAACTCCAAAAGTTGGGCCCCCTATACATATTACAAGAAAAAAATTTAAGTACTAATAATTTTTTTTACAAGTATCAATACAAAATTTGTTTTTATTGGAAAATGCTCTCTTTGGCTGTTGGTGTTTGTCGTTTGGACTTGGCTATTGGACCCCCCTCCTTTAGTGTTTGGGCTTAACTGTGGGATCCCCATTAATATAAATTAATTGGGGACCCGTGGCAACAGCCTTGCCCGCCTACCCTTAGGGCCGGCCCTGCAAACATACAACATAACAAATGACATTATAAAAGTTTATCTTCTTTTTATATTGAGCAAGTCATGATTGACATATTTTTACATCTCCTTCTTTTTAGAGTCTCAAGAACTTAAAGCCACTCCATTACTTGGTAGGTGCAGCTCACCAACTCCAGATTCAAGTCTATGAGCCCTTGTGTTCATGCATGTTGAGGAAGACCCCCGGCTAGTCCCACAACGGTAAAGGGACACCTAAAGCCTGCTTTATATATTTTATGTGGACCTCCCTTTACAACCCAGGTTTTGGAGTGTGAAGTTATCAACCATGGAATCAGAGTTAGGGTTTATTATCTTCTGCTCCGAGCGCTCCCCACAGATCGTGCTTTACCACGCGTGCATAAGAAAGAGTGTAAACGAATAGTGCCACATCGATGAGAGAGACACCCTTCACTTGCTTAATATACCCCCTTGTATACCTCCCCTTATGACCCGGGTTTTGGGACGTGAGGGTATCTAACAATGCATTTGGTTTCTTCTGTTGAGACATTCATTCTATTAAATGATGTGAATGTTATTACTATTCAGGTTTCTCAAAAATGGTGTTTTCGCCGTCCTTAGGGATTTTTTCAGGTTTTTTCCTCACCAATCAAAATTTAAAAATTTCCATAAAAAATTCCTAATATTCTCTTTTGTATAGTATTGTTTTGGGTAAATTACACTAAAACTCCCTCTAGTTTGACCGATTATCACTTTCACCCCCTCGTGTTTAAAACCCTACAAACCCAACCCCCCCCCCCCCCTGCAGTTTCCATCTCCTTGGACAAACACCCCCTTGGGGAGGGGTGAAAATGATGCACGCATTTCTAGGGTTTTAAACATGAGGGGTAAAAATGAAAATCAATCAAACTAAAGGGGGTCTCTGTGTAATTTACCCTATCATTTTTTACTCGGGGTAGGGGGGTAGGGGAAGCAGTCGGGACCGCTGTTTGTGTCATAAGGCCCAATTCTCTTTACACAGCCAATATACATATATATGGAGGGGTACCGAAACCACCGTTCGAGGATAATTAGCGAAAATCCCTTTATAACAGAATAATAATGTCTTTAAAGTCATCAGTAAAAAAAAAAAAAAATACATCGAACCCTTGTCCTTGCCCTTAAATCACAAGTCATAGAACATCAATCACAACTGAAAACTGGGATCAAGCTACAGCTGGTGCATCAAGAATAATTTGAAATGGTAATTTCACAAACCAGAAGTTAATGATTTGGATCTCACGAGCCGTATAACAGATCGAACAGCTTAAGTCGGAGGAAGCCCGGGGGTCGCGCATGCTTCTGACAAAAACAATGAGTCACCAACCTGACAAAAATCACCAAATCAGTACTACCAAGGAGCCAAAACCATTACCTCGTGCGGCCGAAGATCGAACCGCTAGAAATGCAAGTCCCAGCGCCTTCTCCGTGAAATGGTGGAGACTTAACTCGACAGGCACTGAGTAATAACAACTCAAGCAGCCGACGGCCTCCATGTCGTTTTCCGCACACAGATAATACCCTCCTTATCCTTGCCATACGTCATCGTAATCTCCCAATGAAGCGATTTCAGGATCGTCTCTAGAGGATTCAGGATCTCCATCTTATCACGGATGATCGCCCAACCTCCAGGTCTTAGTATTCGGTCCATCTCGACCACTATGACCATGGGCTGCTTACAGCTGTAACAACAATGTCAAATACAGGGCAACCCACATAATTAATACTCTTACAAACCGGTACCAGCGTTGGTTGAATAAGATGACGACGAATCAAACACTTTTACGAGCTACAAAATGGTTAGAAAATACACTAGCTAACTTCCCGTTTTGGTGAACTAGAGACAGACGTATCGGACGGATGCAAGTGTGCTGATATACATTGCTATACCGTTACCCATCAGCTTAAGATTTTTGGAAAATTGGTTGTTAATATGTTATCAAAGCAGGAGGTCCCGTGTTCGACTCCTGGGGTGTGTTATTAAAAAGAACTAGTAAGAAACCCGGGCAATGCCCGAATGTGTTTGATGCACGCCATTTGGCAAAGACGACATCACAACTGTTCAAAAAAATGTAAAATTTGAAATGAGTGTGATTCACTTGTTAGAGAGAGAGATTAACATCAAATGACCATTAAATATCATTGAATGAAAATTTATCATCTTTATGGTTGGTTTTTAAATGGATTTAAAAAGGAGCCGCGTTCACACACGGGAAAAGAATTCTAACTCTTTAAGAGACGTCCACGTGTCACAACACGGGAGAGAGGCTTCCATTTTAGTATATAGTATAGATTTGTCACCCTAATGTCTTGTGTTACTGTATATGTTCCCGTACGAAGCATCACACGTGTGGGGGAGTGTTGATATACATTCACACCGTTACCCATCAGCTTAAGATTTTGGGAAAATCAGTTGTTAATAGTGTGAACCATGCAACCACCCAATATGGTGCTTCTTCGCACTCACATTGCAACGGGAACCACATAGGTCGGACAGAGTCGATATATGCTATCAGCGAATGTGTGGCACATGAAGGTGCCATACTAAGTATGGATCCCATAATTGAGCCACATTTTGGTAGTCCAAGACCATATCAAGTTCTTTATATTCAATCAAGAGAGGGAAGATATACATCTGGCTTATGTGACTGAATTGAAAAGCAAATTACGTCTCTTGGGAAATTCCCTAGCAACCCTAAAGAGCTACATTTGGCAACATAACATATTGTTAAAACGTCTCCCTAACCTTGAATGATCAAAACTTTAGAAGTTGAGGTGGACAAGAAGGTATATGGATTTACACCAAGAAAAAAAAGGACATTGCTGACCCATTAGATGCCTCCAAGTATATTGGCTATATTGACAAATAAAAATTAAGAAAGAAATGTGCTAGAGATACTTGGATATATCTCATCTAAATGTGTAGGATAATGTAGGGCTTTTACACTTTACTTGTATATGGTGGACTCGCACCACTACTATATATGTTAGGCCATTGCACCCGTGGAATACATTGAAGCATTTCACGAAAAGACTAACATGGTATCAAAGCTGGTGGCACAGGAAACCCGTGTGCATAGCCTTATCAGCTTTCACCCATCTACTACTATCGGATTAGAGGCGGTTCTGATGCCATCTACTTCTCGCCCTCCAAGTGGATTGCAGCCTAGCCCTTGTGCTCCCTTTGGCTCTCCATGGGGTGTGTATTGTTGATGTCCTTGATTTCTGCTAGTTGGATGCACTACGTGGCTAAAGAAGCAGCAGGAGTACCCCTTAGTTGTTCAGACTTGCACCCCATGGCCTACTGCTATTGCTATTGCTACCTACCCATTTGAGTCGCCCCAATCTACGTCTGAGTTGCCATCTATAGCGCAGCTTGCCGCGCAGCTATCATAGATGCAACACGTCCTTCAGCGCCTCATCGTTGACTCCAACGACACACCATGTCCTATGTTTGTTGCCACCTTTGATATCTCTTGAACCCCTTGGATATTCAACTTTGGGGCTACCCAACATACGACATATGATGCTTCCATCCTCATAGTACCACCTAGAACTATGTGTGAGATTAATATGTGGTTCAACCAAAAAAGACAAATTCATTAACGATGCATAAGAGCACAAGGGACAACCAACAAGACTTGGCGAGGGAAGCATGGAAGGCAAAATTGGTCACCCACGACATTGTGGTTGCACAATGCGACCCACTTAATTTTTCTTACCCACCTCCCATCTGTTATATATGTAGACATCTCCCTTTGCAACCTAGGGTTACAAAGGTGTTTTGGAGGCATGCAAAATCAACATTCTACATTCTACAAAAGCCCCCCCCCCCCCCCCCCCCCCCCTCATCATCAACTAGAGTCCATGTCTTACATTTATGGTGGTGGGAGGTGGTGGCGATAGGTGGGAAGTGCCTGCATTGGTGATGGTGGGTGGCGAATACGAGTGATGGACTCACGTGAACTTTAAAATTCCACCTATTCACATGAAACTTGAAAATGGGTGAGTTTATACATGTGTGAACTTTGAAGTTCTCCACTTGAGAACTTCCCTAGAAATTTCATCCAATAATTTTCAAATAGAACTAATGGGGGATTTGAAGTGTTCCCCAAATACTAATGGATACTCCAAAGTTCCCCGCTACTAAACAACCCACCCCCCCCCCCTCCCTCCGCGTGCGCGTGCACACACACACACAATTGTGGATGAAGATAACCGAGTATAGTGAAGACTATGGTGGGAGAGTATTTATAGTTTCTAACCAACTCCGCATCATCAGTTAAGAGTTGAAAAATGTGAAAATCATTGAGAAATTCCTCCGCGCTCTCAACAAAAAGTTTAAGCAAACCATTGTGGGATTTGACAAGTCAAAAGACATCGACAAGATGGCCATCGATGATCTCATGGGTTTCTTCAAGCCCATCACAATCGGGTGAATTAAAGGTCGGATGAATCTTTTGAGAAAATGCTCAACACACAACTAACATTGGATGACAAGTCAGGGAGGGCAACGAAAAGGAAGATTGAACCGTGGATGTGGCGGTGGTCGCGAAAGTAGTGGTGGCCACGATCCTGGTCGTGATTTAGCACCTACCCATGGCTATGAGGAAAGGCATCACAATCTAACTTTGTCAAGACGAAAAGGAAGAGCAAAAGGTAACTATACTACCAAAACCAAAGATATGGTAAATCTTAGATTCAATGTCATTAATGCAAAAGATATGGTCATTATCAAAATGAGTGCCGAAAAAAATTCAGCGATGAAGGGAATACAATAAACTTTGCATAAAATAATAATGATAGCATTGTCCCTAAGTTGCTAATATGCAACGGGGTGAAGTCAAGTGATAATAGTACATGGTACTTGGACTCGGCGTTGTAGTAACCACGTGTGGGATGAGTTAGATGAAAAAGTTAGCACGATAACAAATTTTGGAGATGACAAAAAAATCCTGGTGGAAGGAAAAGGATATATTTTAGTCCGAGCACATAATGGTGGCCATCTTATTATTTCTGATGTATTTTATGTACACGGAATCACGGATTAGAATGCAATTTGTTGAGTGTTGGCTAGTTTCAAGAGAAGGGGCCTGTGCTGATATTTAGAACGGTGTATATAATTTTAGATATCTAGAACTTTGTAATTGCTCAATTACCTGTGACCAAAAACCCACACGTTTCCCTTAAAAGATTGATAATGATGTTTTATCATCCTTTAAGAACATAGTCAGTGAAGGGTCGTGGCTTTGGCATCTTCAGTTTGATCATCTAAACTTTGATGGTTTGAAGTAACTAGTGAGATGATGCTACGATGCAATAGAGATCGAGAATTGCAATTAACAAATCAGATCAAATAATTGTTCATGTCATGTAGATTATGAGAGCACATTCAGTTAAAATAGTATACTAGGGCCAAAATAAAGTTCTAACGTGAATCTCTCACATGATAGACATCAGGGGTTGGGATCCCATCCTTTAAAAAGCTGCACACGACCCTAGGCTATGGATTAAAACCTTTAGGGTTCCAACATATAGTCGCAACTGGATACAATCCTCTCACCATCCAATGCCTAATCAATAGGTCACTCGCTCACGATCCTACTACACGAGAACGACTGAAAACTCCTAGCTTGGTAGATGTTTACAGCCTCTCTTACAAACTAAAGTTTAGTTGATAACACACCACTCGATATTCGTAAATAACATTTGGGACCTCGGAATGGCTGAACACCTAACACTACACAGTTTCCTATGGTTGAAGCAAAGCACATAATGGTGCAATGTACTACATTCTAGATGAAGTGCCAATCTTCACCTCTAATTGGAACCTATCAAGTTACAAAGTGATCTTAAATGGTCTCCTACGCATTAGTGGACTGCCCTACACACACCATGACACCTTATTATGTAAACACGTGGGCCCTCACTCACTTGTGATGAATCAGTGAGTCACATGTGATTTCATATCGCAAGTGTACCCACTGAGTGCTCAAAATAACTATAAATCTAATGTCTACCAAAGTGTATTTGGTTTAAGGAAAAAAAATCCCAAATTCATTTCTTCAGAACCAAACTACTAAACCCACACATCTCAAGCGCACCAAGCATATCAAAGTAGATTATCAAATCTTCGGCAGTAATAACTCGCTTGGACAAATGGACAATCCCTTTGTCTTATATGCCCCCCAAACTTTAGTTTGGGGACTACACCCCACTCTCTTATGGTTTGAAATTTTAGTCGAAATATCAAAATTTCGCCAAAATATTTCGGTTTTGGCTGTAGACGAAACAAAAGGGGGTTCGAAACCTAGACCCCTTCCGATTTTAGAGAAGTTTCAGGATTTTGGGGGCATTTCAATCATTTCGTCAAGATTCCGACCGAAACAGCGAGACCAAATCAAAACCACGCATTGTCCCCCCGGTTTCGTTGTCCACCTTGTCGAAGTTCGCCGTTTGTGGGCATTTTAGTCGTTTTGTCGAGATTTTGACTGAAACAGTGTGGGCCATTAAAACCACGTGTTGTCCTCCGATTTCGCTGTTCACTTCACCGAAGTTTCATCGTTTTGCAGGCATTTCGATCATTTCGATCGAAACCAACTCTCAGATTTTATGAAAGCTTTGGATTGGTTTCGATAGGGTTGGGGCCTGATGCAGGCTCCGAAAAGAGGCGTTACAATCTTAAGCCCTTTAGGGTTTCCCTCTGGTCAACAACTAAGATGTAATTATCAATATAGCGCCGTATGACTTCAAAAGACAACAAACACAAGCTATTTCACGTAGGATTAAAGTTCTAGGCATTCAACATAAAGCATGGTCTAAGATCTAACAATATAAGATGCAATATTATCACAAAAAAACAGAATTCAGCATATAAGAGATTAAATCGCAGCAATAGACATCGAATTTTAAAGAGAGGTTTGCATCAGATTTTCTATAAAATAGGCTAAATATGCTTGCTATGGTTACCAACAGACTAAAGATAGTAAACATAATGAGTAGGCATATATTAGGGCTTCAACTAGCGATGAAACGGGATGGTTACGGCTGCGATGCGAAGCGGAGGCAATGAAAACAAAGGAAAACGATGCGGATGCGAAGGAAAATTAAGATAAACGAATAGATAGTGCCTAGGGTTTCCACCGTGGGTCGATGCAAGGATGCGCCGATGATCCCGCACATGGAGCAAAGCCGGACGTCGAGAGAAGCCGGATCCTTCGGAAGAACAAGCCAAGACCTTCGCGAGGCGAAGTTGCGGATGCGGCGAGGGTCGGGGACACGCATCTCTCCCGGAAGCTCTCACGAAGAGGCATGCAATTCAGCAATCATCAAAATCTGCAATCTTCTTCAATCTTCCCCTTTTTGTAGAGCTAGGGTTTTCTTTTTGGATGACCGAGATCAAAGAGAAATATAAGGGAATGTTGGGGATGCAATTAGTCAATAAACGAAGAGAAAAGAGAGAGAAATAAGGGGGAGAAGAGAGAGAGAAGAGAGGGGACGGAAGAGGGGTCAAGCGGCTTGGGTTTCGTGCGGACAAGGGGCCGGACGGGCTGTTTCACAGGAAAAAAGAAAAGGGGGGGCGGCATCTCAATGGGAAGCCCCTTTGGGCTTAAGATAAGCCCATTTAACCCTAATTGAAGCCCAATTGATGCCACGTCATCAAATTTAAGTTATTTTGCTATCTAACCGTCGGTTTCGAGACATAATCTCGTCCGTCGGTACCCCGCAAACACACACACCCAGATTTTATCAAGATTGTTAATGCAATGCTCTCTATTGAGGGACTCAAGCCCATATATATGCATTAACATATATGCATTAACATAGATAATACAGAAAACTCGCCCGAGAAGATCCGGATTCAATCCGAAAAGCTCTCGGATGAGATCATGGACATCCCTCATGAATTGGGCAAGAACACAACTAATACTAAGTGCAGAAATTAGGCCAAAAACATAGAAAATGGGCCAAAAACTGAAATAAACGGCTACAAGTCCTCAAATGGATAATGTCTTCCATGCATAAAATAAAATGACTGAAATAAAATTCTCTGACGACAAACTGAAAATACGGCGATGATCTGATGGTGCTGATCATGCTGCATCAGGGCCTTTAAATGCTGCCAGATTTTGACCGAAGCATCCCTATTTCAACCGAAGCATCCCCATTACAACTAAAGCCTCCCCATTTCGCCCGAAACCTCCAAACGTCACCGGATTTTGTCAGTTATCATAGTCCATGCAAGCTTACTATGCGTATAGTGTGTGTTTTCTTCAAACAATTCATGTAAATATGTATGCACAAGTATAAAAGGCTTAAATTTAAAATTTTAAAAATTCAAAAAATAAAGTCCATCAAACCCTTTAATTTACCATTTAGAAACTTTTCCACCATTTCGGCTGAAATTTTGGTTTCGGTTTGGACAGAAACCAAACACAAAACCGAAGTTTAAAACCATGCTCTCTACAACTTCATAGGTTCTTGTTGAAAAACTCACGATGGTTGATCCACGTCAAATTTTAAGGAGATTGGTGTTGTTATTTATAGCATCTATAGACTTTTCTTTTAGGCCTTGTTTGTATATTCAAGGAGTAAAGTACATTTGAGTGAAAAATGCAAATGCATGTAGATGGATTTTAATGCTGAAGAGTGGAGTTATTCACATTGCTTTGGGTGAAACCTACAAATGTATGGCAACAAGACTAGAGTTATTCATATTTGATGAAATTTTTAAAATTTCACTCATTTGTATATTACTGCTGGAAATCCAAACAGGGTCTTACGATTTTGGTGGGAACCTTACCAGTTACCACAAGTGTTTATATGCTTGTACATACATAAGTTTTGGATTGGTCCCCCTAATGGGATTGACCACACTTCACACCCTTTCTTTGTGATGTTACATAAGTGATGGTGAATATCATATACCTGCATTGAGCTTTTACAACATTTTTTCATGGACACCATGACCAAGTACATTATCAAGTGCTCTTTTGTTAGCAATGTTGCCTTTGACATCATACTGACTTAGGTAATTGCTCAAAAGAATACAGCTTCAAGAACTTTTCCTAGATAGTTGGCAAAATATTTTAAGAAAAAACATCAAAGAATCATAGTACTACCAACATAATTAGAAAATTTACCTGTTCTTAAGACGTGAGAACAGATGATCAGCATGCAAAAGGTCATAAGATCTTGGGTAAGTGCTGAACGGTTCACACCAATCATGGTATATGCCGAGAAGCCCACGCTCATAAATAATAGGAAGGGTGTTTGGTGCATTCACAGGAACAACATTCATCACCCAAACCTTTTGAGATGCCAAAGCTGCTGCAAATCTGTACATTCACATATACAAGAAGTTCAATCTTGTTTCCAATGGAGTGGCAAGATAATACTTTCCCCAATTATAAGACAATTTACATTCGTGGATTCAAAATCACCAAAAGCAGAAATTTCACTGAAAACAACATTGTGTGAATAATTTTTAATAATTTAAATCACGATGAAATCATTAAATATCAAATAAACATGACATAAGGAGTCTTTGCATACCCTCCATAAATGGCTTTCATATCCATTATATTCCTAATATTTGACCAATCAATGCCCATTCCATTAAGATAGGATTTGCTAATGATCGCCTTCCAGTGCTCATTGTCTGCAGCCAATTTCCCCTGCAAATCACCAAGCCATTCAGGAAAGGTTTCAAGTCTCTTGGGCCATTCCTCAGGCCAGTCGGTACCACGTTGCTCAATGGCCGCTGGAACTTTATACAGACATGTTTTCATTGGGACGTACCTATAAAGAAAGAAAAATGGCAAAGGGACAATTGCAAGAAACTGAAAATAATGTTTAGCACAATAATATAGTAAAAAGATCAATGGCATTATCAAAATTAAGTGTGTAAGCCAAAAGCAAGCTAGCCCCATGCCAGCTTACCAGACAGCATCTTGATTTTCATCCTCTTTACACAAAGGAGGTTCATTTCTCCTTCTCAGCTCATATATGTCATTTGATGCCGGCCTCTGATATATCTTAACACCCACTTCACTGATTTCATCAGTTTTATGTGCCAGGATATTCCAACAGATTGATGCCATCAATGTTGACATGCCTGAAAAAAAAAACCATAAATCAAAATAAGAGGTAAAGAGAACCTCGTTTATTTCTATATAACGACTCCTACCAAGAAATACAAAGAGAAAATTAATATACCACAGAAGTTTGTTTAAAACTTAAATATAGATGAAATTTTGACTAAAGAAAACCCTGGTCATTTTCTGTTGGATTTTGGCATAACCCAGCCCAGCTATAGCCTAGATTTCAGCCTTTCCAAACAGCAGCCCAGGGAAAACCGATAGGCACATTTTTGTAAGACATGTATGCTTGTTTGTAATGTTGACAAAAGGATCCTAAAACTTTCCTAGTGAAACTCCTGTTAATGTATATATCGAGTCAGGTTCTATTGCCTGTATATTGATGTACATATATATTGGGCTTTAGTCCCTCAATAGAGATCAATCCATTCTCTCCTGTTAGGAGATGGAGGCTAGAGTTTGGAGAGAATGGAATGCTCTCTATTGAGGGACTCAAGCCCAATATATATGTACATGTATGACCATACAACCCGACCCGGCTGTACATGTAACCCGACCCATCTCTATACATTAACACTCCCCCTCAAACTCACGGTGGATCATAAACCGAGAGTTTGCCGATAAAGTGCCGGAAGCGAGCAATCGTAAGGGGCTTCGTCAGAAAATCAGCAGTCTGCTCCGATGATGGAATGAATGGCAAGGAAATGGTATAGTCGAGAAACTCTTGGCGAACATAGTGACAATCAACCTCAATGTGTTTTGTTCGCTCGTGGAAGACCGGGTTGCTAGCAATCTGAATAGCACTCTGGTTGTCACAGAAGAGAGGCGTGGGCCTGGATATTACAACTCCCAAGTCGAGCAGAAGACGGCGAAGCCAGACAATCTCTGCGGTGGTGGAAGCCATAACCCTGTATTCGGCTTCGGTGCTGGAGCGAGCAACAGACTCCTGTTTCTTGCTGCGCCACGAAATAAGAGAATCATCAAGAAACACACAGTATCCTGTAGTAGAGCGGCGAGTGGCTACATCTCCTGCCCAATCTGCATCGGAGTAGGTACGCAGCAGCAATTGAGAGGTGGAGGGAAACAGTAGTGAACGGGTGACGGTGCCTCGGAGGTAGCGGATAATCCGAAGGACAGCTGCATAGTGAACTGAACGTGGAGCCTGAACAAACTGACTGACAATACCAACAGCATGGGCAATGTCTGGCCGGGTCATAGTGAGGTAGACAAGCATCCCAACCAGCCTCTGGTAGCGGGAGACATCCTGGAGCGGCTCACCATCTGTAGCTAGAAGCTTCAAATTGAGCTTCATGGGTGTGTCAGCAGTGCGAGAGTCAGTAAGAGCAGCATCAGCAACGATGTCGGAGATGTACTTTTGCTGGAAGACCAACATACCACGAGTTGACCGGGCAATCTCGAGGTTCAAAAAGTAGTGAAGAGAGCCCAGATCTTTCATCTCAAACTGACTCTGGAGGTGACGCTGAAGGGATGCTATGGTGGCACTGTCATCCCCGGTGATGATCATATCATCCACATACAGAAGTAGCACAGCAATACCCTGACTAGAGGAGCGGGTGAACAGAGCGTAGTCAGAGTATCTCTTGACAAACCCAGCTGCTAGAACTGCACTGCGGAAACGCTCAAACCATGCCCGAGGTGCTTGTTAGAGCCCGTAGATAGCACGGCGTAAACGACAAACGTGCCCTGGAGGAACTGAAATGCCCGGAGGAGCCATATATACTTCCTCGGAGAGGTCACCGTGAAGGAACGCATTGGTGACATCCATCTGATGGAGCGACCACCCTCGAGCAGTTGTCACAGCTAAGAGGGTGCACACAGTAATCATCCGAGCAACTGGAGCAAAAGTCTCCTCATAATCAATCCCATACTCCTGGGAGAAGCCACGAGCAACGAGGCGGGCCTTGTGTCGCTCAATGGATCCGTCAGGGCGAGTCTTGACCATGAAGATCCACTTGCAGCTAACAGGCACCACGCCTAAGGGACAAGGCACCAAATCCCATGTCTGGGTCCGCTGAAAAACCTCAAGCTCTACTGACATAGCCTGCCGCCACTCTGGGTGTAAAGCTGCCTCACGATCCGACTGGGGCTCCCGGTGGGTGTGAAGTGCGGTAAGAAAAGCCTGATAAGCTGGAGAATATGAGGCAATGGCAGAGTAGCCAGGGGAGTCAGAGGTAAAGGCAGAGTAGCCAAACCTATCCGGAGAGTAGTCATATCTGTCAGGAGGGTGATGTTCGCGCGCTGGGTAGCGCCGAACAGGAGCAGGATCCACGACCGGTGAGGAGGGAGCAACAGCATCAGGCGAGGGAGTATCAGTGTGAACCGACTCTGGAGGAGGAGCTGCAGACCGACGAACATAGACACGCGTAATAGATGGTGGTGGTGAAGGTGACGGGGAAGAGGGAGGTGGCGGGGGAGGTAGTGGAGACGAGGGAGCTGGAGGTGGTGGAGGAGGCTCAACCGGGAAGGTAGGCGTATGAGCAGGAAACGGAGGTAGGAAGGGGATGTTGAGAGGGGATGACGACGTAGAAGATGACGTAAGTGGTGAGGGAAGATCCCAAGACTCAGTGGAAAAGTACGGGACATCCTCTACAAAGGAGACGTGGCGATAGACACGGATCCGGCGAGCCAAGGGATCGTAGCACCGATAGCCCTTGTGCTCCCGACTGAGCCCTAAGTGAACACACCTAACAGACCTAGCAGAGAGTTTGGTGCGCTCATGGGGAGGGAGGAGGACGAAACACGTGCACCCAAAGGTACGAAGAAGAGAGTAATCAGGAGATGTGGAGTAAAGCCGCTCGTACGGGGAAACACCAGAGAGGGATGAGGACGGAGTGATGATGAGGTGAACAGCGGTCAGGACAGCTTCAGCCCAGTAGGAATGTGGAACGGAAGCAGACAGAAGTAGAGCACGTGCTGTCTCGAGGACATGGCGATGTTTGCGCTCGGCGACTCCGTTTTGTTCATGGGTGTGGGGACACGACTGTTGGTGAAGAGTGCCATGAGTCTGAAGGATCTCGCACATCTCAGAGGAGAGATACTCCTGGGCACAATCAGACAGAAAAGTCTTAATGCGCCGACCAAACTGGGTGTGAAGCATAGTAGTGAAGGTCCTGTAAATATGAGGAATCTCGGAGCAGCGACGCATGAGATAGACTCGGGTGCAGCGAGAGTAATCATCTATGAAGCTTACATAATACAAAAAACCAGTAAAAGAGACAACTGGAGCAGGACTCCACACGTCAGAGTGCACGAGATCAAAAGGGGCGCTGGAACGGGAAACACTAGTAGAAAAAAGAAGAGCAAGGTGCTTTGCTAATCGACACCCAGTGCAGACAGAGAGAGGGGAGGACACCCGACCCAAAGCGCCAGAGCGAAAAACGTTTTGGAGTCGATCACTGGATATGTGACCTAACCTTCTGTGCCACAAATCGACATCAGAGGTAACAGACAGAGCCGACGGAGTGGAAGTGGGAACCTGAAGGTGATCCAACTGATATAGTCCCCCTGCTCGACGACCCAGCCCAACACTCTGACCCGTCCGCGGATCCTGCACAGAACAAGAAGAAGTAAATGTAACAATCAGGCCCGAGTCACAAAGAGAACTAATAGGTATTAAGTTAATGTTTAAGCGGGGAGCAAGGTGAACACGAGGTAAGGTTAGGCGACCAGTGGGATCGGAGGCAGGGGTGATGGATCCACACTGCGAAATGGGTAGACGAGTCCCGTCAACAGTGTGGATCCCCATGTGGGTAGGAGCAGGGCTACAGTCCGTGAGGACAGAAGGATCGGAGATAAGGTGGCAGGAGGCACCCGAGTCGAAAATCCATGGAGCAGTAGTACCCGGAGTGGCAGAGAGACCGTGAGCTGTCGAAGAGCTGATGGAGGCGAGGTATCGCAACAGTAACTCCTCAAAGCGCTGGAGGCGGTCGGAGTAAGACCAAGACTGAGCAGAAGTACCCGGAGTGGCAGAGAGACTGTGATCTGTCGAAGAGCTGGTGGAGGTGAGGTATCGCAACAGTAACTCCTCAAAGCGCTGGAGGCGGTCGGAGTAAGACCGAGACGGAGCAGGAGTGGTGGCAGGCGGTGCTGGAGTAGGGAGATCAGCAGCAACAACAGTCTCGCCATTATGGCGGAGGAGATCCTGACGACGTCCACAGTCGACTGACATGGTGGAGGAACGTGGCCCGAGAATATCATCAAAACGAGGAGACGGAGGGACTCGACGAGCAGCGACTGTGTGCAGGCAATATGGGAGCCGAGAGCTGCTGTAGGAAGTCATAGCCCTGAAGTACGGGGGCGAGCCGGCACAAGGGAGGTCTAAGGCAGTCCGTACAGAGGAGACGGCCAGTTCGGTACAGAGGAGAAGGCGGGACGGTGGGGCTTCAGGGGGTGCAGGAGGGGGGTGGGGTGCAGGGGAGGGGGCGGGTGGGCTGAGGTAAGGGGTGGGGGGGCCGGGCGGGTGGAGGAAGAGGTCGGGGGAGCCGGTGGGTGGAGGGGAGGGGTCGGGGGGGCCGGAGGGTGGAGGGAGGTGTTGGGCGGGTGGAGGGAGGGGTCGGGGGGGGCGGAGGGTGGAGGGAGGGGGGGTGCCGGCATGTGAAGGGGATAGGGCGGGGGAGCCGGCAAGTGAAGGGGAGAGGGCAAGGGGGGCCGGAGGGTGGAGGGAGGGGGTGAGGGGTGCCGGGCGGGTGGAGGGATGGGTCGGGGGGAGCCGGCGGGTGGAGGGGAGGGGTAGGGTGGGGGGGGGGTGGAGGGAGGGGTCGGGGGAGCCGGCGGGTGGAGGGGAGGGGTCGGGGTGGCTGCCGGGTGGAGGGAGGCCGGAGGGAGGGCTGCCGAGTGGAGGGAGGCCGGAGGGGGAGACCGAAGGTGGCTGCCGTCGTCGCCGTCGTCGCACGGGAGAACCCTAGGGCTCTGATACCATGTTAGGAGATGGAGGCTAGAGTTTGGAGAGAATGGATTGAGGGACTCAAGCCCAACATATATGTACATGTATGACCGTACAACCCGACCCGACTGTACATGTAACCCGACCCATCTCTATACATTAACATCTCCAAACCCTAGCCGTCATCTCCTAACATGGTATTAGAGATCTAGGGTTCCCTAGCGCGCCGACGGTGACGACGACGGCTACACCTCCCAGCCCCGATCTCCCTCCGGCAGCCCCCTTCGGGCCCGCTCTCTCCTTCCCTCCCTCCTCCGGCCCCGCAGCACCCCCCCTCCGACCCCGATCTCCACTTCCCTCCCTCCTCCAACCTCACAGCGCCCCCCCCCCCCTTCTCTGCCCCTCGCTCCCCCCCTGCGCCCCTCCTCTACCTCCATCCCCCCCCTGCGCCCTTCTCTGCCTCCATCCCCCCACCCCACGCCGCCCTCCTCTCCTCTCCTCTCAAGACCCCCCCTCCCTCCCTCGAGCCCCTACTCTGCCTCCCGAGCCCCCCCTCGAGTCCCTCTTCCCACAGCCCCTTCCCAAAATCCACCTCCCTCCCCTCCCCGTGATCTGTCGTCTTCAGGGCGTCTCCTACTGAACTGTCCGTCGTCACGATCTCCCCACCGCTTAAGGTGGTCACCTTTCAGTTGTCCTCAGCCAGCGACTGACCTGATTGGTCACTCACCATTGAGGCCACGCTCTCCAGTTGCGATCTTTGGGGTCACATCACCAGTAACAACCCGCCTCCTGATGCCTCCTCCAGTTCCTCCTCGGTCACCAGTAGCGCCGCTGCTAGCGCTGCGTCTTCTGTTGCTGCTGCTGCCGCCACGGCTGCTGCCACGGTCGCCCTCATGTGGCGTCGCCACGACCAGGTCATCCGGGTCTATCTCCGGGACTCCGTTGCTCATCCGCTGCTTGCTCTCATCGGCCGCCTTCCTACAGCGCGCGTGATGTGGGACTATCTCCGGGACTGGTTTATCCCGCGCAGCGGTGCACGCCGACATCAGCTTATCTGTGACTCGCAGTCCGCTCATCAGGAAGAGCGCACGATTCAGGATTTCTTCAGTTTGATGAGTGCCTACTGGCATGAGATGAACTCTATGATCCCCGAGCTGTGTGCTTGCCCCCACTCCAGGGATTTCCAGCGATACCTTGATGAGGGTCACCTGCACCAGTTCCTGGAGGTACTTCGGCCAGACTTTGCTCTCCTCGCTGCTCAGCTCCTGCACCGTGAGCTACTCCCTCGGCGAAAGGATGCTCTACTCATCTTGGTCGATGAGGAGACTCGTCTTCAGACTCAGAGTCCTCATCCTCCTCCACCTGTCTCTGGATCCGATAGCGCCCTGGCGGCCAGCTTCTCCGACGAGCCTGTATTATGTCAATACTGCAAGGAGTCCGGTCACATGAAGCATGCATATCCCTCACGTCCTCCACGCAACCCCCACTGGGGTTTGGATTAGAGAGCACCACGTTGGGCTCCTGCTTCTCGTGACAATCGACGCGGAGGTCAAGGTGGACGGAGCCGTGGACGTGGTCAGTCCTGCTTCCGCGACTTTGGTGGTGTTGTTGCTACTGTAGAGACTCTGACGTCCCCCGCTGCTACCACTGCACCTTCTCAGCCTGAGCCGGACCGTCTACAGTACCTCAAAGAGCTTCTTCTTCGCCACCTAGCCTCTGCCAGCTCCTCGCCTGCTCACGGCCAGTCTGCCACCTCTGGTACTGCTGCCCCTTGGATTTTTGATTCGGGTGTTTCCTGTCATCTCACATATGACTCCACTGTACTCACAGACTGTGCTCCTGCTCACATGGAGGTCCGCACTGCGGATAGGACTCTCGTACCTATTCCGTAGTGTGGATCTATCACTCCTACCTCAGAGTCTACTGGTCGTCTGACCCTACCCCATGTCCATCATGCTCCTCTTCTTAACATTAATATGATCTCTATCAATTCTCATTGTGATTCTGGACTGACTGTCACCTTTATCTCCTCTGCTTGTGTTGTGCAGAATTCGCGAACGGGACGAAGGATTGGACTAGGCCGTAGGACGGGAGGACTTTACCAGTTAGAACATCTTCATGTTTCTCCTGTTTTTGTTGAGTCAGGCATGTCAGTCACCTCTGATACCGACTTGTGGCACATAAGGCTTGGTCATTTGTCTAGTGATCGACTTAAAAGCGTTTTCCGTTCGGACGCTTTGAGTCGTGTGTCCTCTCCCCTCTCTGTCTGTATGGGTTGCAGATTGGCAAAGCATATGGCTCTACCATTTTCGGCCAGAGCTTCCCGATCTGTTGTCCCTTTTGATTTAATGCATTCTGACATTTGGGATCCTGCTCCGGTTGCCTCTTTTTCTAGTTTTCTATATTATGTGAGTTTTATCGACGACTAGTCCAGATGCACCTGGGTCTATCTCATGCGTCGTCGCTTTGAGATTCCCCATATCTACCAGACCTTCACCGCCATGATCCATACCCAGTTTGGTCGACATATCAAGAGCTTCGGGTCTGACTGTGCACAAGAGTATCTCTCCTCTGGATGCTCACTCCTTCAGACTCACGATACTATTCACCAACAGTCATGCCCTCACACTCATAAACAGAACAGAGTAGCCGAGCGCAAGCATCGCCATGTCATTGAGACAACGCGCGCTCTACTTCTGTCTGCTTCTGTTTCACATCCCTAATAGGCTGAGGTTGTTCTGACCGTTGTTCACCTTATCAACATCACTCCATCTTCCACCCTCTCTGGGGTCACCCCGTATGAGATACTTTACTCCACACCTCCTGACTACTCCCGTCTTCGCACCTTTGGGTGTACGTGTTTTGTCCTCCTCCTTCCAAATGAGCGCACCAAACTCTATACTCGATCGGTTAGCTATGTTCACTTGGGATTCAGTCGGGAGCACAAGGGCTATCGGTGCTACGATACCTTGGCTCGTCGGATCCGTGTTTCTCGTCACGTCTCTTTTGTCGAGGATGTCCGTACTTTTCCACCGAGTCCCGAGATCTTCTCTCACCATCTACGTCACCCTCCACGCCTCCACCACCTCTCACCATCCCCCTTCTCCCTCCGAATCATACTCCCACACCATTGGTTGTGCCTTCCCCGGTTGAGCCCCCACTACCCTCACCACCTCCGCCTTTCCCTCCCCAGTCTCCCTCGCCATCTGCACCACCACCACCTGTCACATGTGTCTACGTTCATCGCTCTACAGTTCCTCCCCCAGAGTCGATTCACACTGGTACTCCCTCGCCTGTTGCTGCTAATCCCTTCCCTCCGGTCGTGGATTATGATCCTGTTCGGTGCTACCATGCGCGCAAACATCACCCTCCTGCCAGATATACCTACTTTCCCGACATATTTGGCTACTCTGCATTTACCTCTGACTCTTCTGGCTACTCTGTTGTTGCCTCCAACTCTCCGCCTTACCCGGATTTTCTTACTGTCCTTCACACCCACTGGGAGTCCCAGTCGTACCGTGAGGTAGTTTTACACCCAGAGTGGCGGCAGGCCATGTCAGTAGAGCTTGAGACTTTTCAGCGGACCCAGACGTGGGATCTGGTTCTTGTCCCTCCGGCGTGGTGCCTGTCAGCTGCAAGCGGATCTTCAAGGTCAAGTCTTGACTTGACGGTTCCATTGAGCGACACAAGGCCCATCTCGTTGCTCGTGGCTTCTCCCAGGAGTATGGTATTGACTACGAGGAGGCGTTCGCTCCAGTGACTCGAATGACTACTGTGTGCACCCTCTTAGCTGTGGCAGCTGCTTGAGGGTGGCCTCTCCATCAGATGGACGTGACCAATGCGTTCCTTCATGGTGACCTCTCCGAGGTCTACATGGCTCCTCCACCGGGCGCTCCTGTTCCTCCAGGGCACGTTTGCCATCTGCGCCGGACTATCTATGGGCTCAAACAGGGACCTCGGGCCTGGTTTGAGAGATTCCGCAGTGCAGTTCTGGCAACTGGGTTTGTCGAGAGGCACTCCGCCTATGCTCTGTCCACCCGCTTATCCAGTCAGAGCATTGTTGTGCTGCTTCTGTATGTGGATGATATGATCATCACCGGGGATGACAGTTCCCCCATAGCGTCCCTTCAGCGTCACCTTCAGAGTCAGTTTGAGATAAAGGATTTGGGCCCTCTCTGATACTTTCTTGGCCCTGATATTGCTGGGTTAGCTCGTGGGTTGTTGATCTCCCAGCAGAAATACATCTTCGATATTTTTGCTGATGCTACTCTCACTGACTCTCGTACTGCTGACACACCCATAGAGCTCAACTTGAAACTCATTTCTACAGATGGTGAGCCTCTCCAGGACATCTCTCGATACCAACGACTAATTGGGATGCTCGTTTACCTCACCATGACTAGGCCCGACATTGCCCATGTCGTTGGTATTATCAGTCAGTTCGTTCAGGCTCCTTGCTTTGTTCACTTTGCAGCGGTCCTTCGGATTATTTGGTATCTCTGGGGCATCATCACTCGTTCGCTGCTCTTTCCCTCCACCTCTCCGCTAGTCTTGTGTGCTTACTCCGATGCAGATTTGGCTGGAGATGTTGCTACCCACCGCTCTACCACTGGCTACTGTGTTTCTTGGCGACTCTCTCGTTTCTTGGCGCAGCAAGAAACAGGAGTCCGTTGCTCGCTCCAGCACCGAAGCCGAATATCGGGCTATGGCTTCCACCACCGCCGAAATTGTTTGCCTTCGAAGTCTTCTATTCGACCTGGGAGTTAGGATGTCCAAGGCCACCCCTCTCTTCTATGGCAATCGGAATGCTGTCCAGATTGCTAGCAACTCGGTTTTTCACGAGCGAACAAACACATTGAGGTTGACTGTCATTATGTTCAGCAGGAGTTTCTCGCCCACATCATCTCCTTGCAATTCATTCTCTCGACGAAGCAGATTGCTGATTTTCTTACAAAGCCCCTTACGATTGCTCGATTTCGTCATTTTATCAGCAAACTCTCGGTACATGATCCACCGTGAGTTTGAGGGGGGGTGTTAATGTATATATCGGGTCGGGTTCTATGTACAGTCAGGTTGGGTTGCCTGTATATTGATGTACATATATATCGGGCTTTAGTCCCTCAATAGAGATCATTCCATTCTCTCCAAATCCTAGCCGGAATCTCTTAACAACTCCCATGTTCTTTCTAAATTCTTTTGCTTATATGCTGCAATATTTGAGGATTCCAATGCTCAGCATACTCAGTAAGGTATCACGAAAATGGAAGTGAAAGCAGCATAATATCAACACATACCAAATGCCCATAACAGAAATTATAGAATCATGGCAGGGCAAGAAGTGTTAAATTTTGGATTACAAGCAGGGTAAGAACAGATATTACTACTATATTAAAGGTCGGTTGCAATAGAAAGAAATTCGCCAGGGTGCTCAACAGGTTCATCCGGGCGCCTCGGGGATGGGGGCAGTGACCTGGGCCTGCAGGATTGAATTGCAGACAGGTTTGGAAAGCCTATGTTTATCTCTGTTTACCTAGATGAAGACCAAGTCAAAACCTGACACATTAGGACTCCTATTGCCATACAAAGCATCTTCTATTAGTGACCGTGGTATCACAATATATAGAAAAGACACACGGTCATGTGAGGACAAGGAAACTTGAGACCGTTTACGATAGAAGACAGGACAAAGAGAGGAAGAAGAGAATCAGGTCTAGAGTTTTTTTCTTGACCATGAGAGAAGACAAGGAAGGAAGGGAGAGACATAGAAGAGAAGAAGGAAAAAAGAAGAGGAAGGAAGAAGTAAAAAGAGAAGAAACGATGGAAGGTTTCTCTCAGGATCTCTCATTGGTTTTCTCCAGTTCATTTCCTGATTCCTCAGCATGTCTACCTCGGCTTCCACTTCGGAGCTTTCATCCCCTGAAATCCTCCGGTAAATCTCTGTATCTCTTGAACGGTGGAATTGATCTCTATTTTGTGTGTGTGTGTGTGTGTGGTGTTCTAAGAGGATAATATCGAAAGAAGGTTGCGGGGTTCTGACAAGCAGTGAAACACTACATGGTGTAATCTCTTGATAAGGGATAATCCAAATCCTTGATTGCCGGTTATTTTTGTTGTTCATACTATTGCGCGTGGGTGCATCGAATCATGTATTTGTGTTTGGCGTGATCTCCGCACGACTTCAATCCTTGATTCTAAGCATGATGCTTCCGGTTAAACTCGGTGGATCGCCGGGTTATGTGCGCAACAATTGGTATCAGAGAGGTCAATTGTGCAACAAGTGGTATCAGAGAGGTCAATTGTGCAACAAGTGGTATCAGAGCACCAGGTTCAGTGCAAAGCTTCAAGGAGACTGAAGCAATGGAAGAATACAAGGTGATGATCGATAAATTCAATGGCTCGAACTTCAGTTTCTAGAAGATGCAGATAGAGGATTGCCTATATCAGAAGGATCTCAACTTGCTTCTGGGCGGAAAGTCAAACAAGTCTAGTTCGATGTCTGATGAGGATTGGGTGATACTCAATAGAAAAGCACTGGGATTGATTCGTCTATCTCTAACCACAACGGTGGCCTTCAATATCACTAAGGAGATGACCACGGTGAACTAGATGGAAACACTATCCAAGATGTATGAGAAGCCATCTGCCTCCAATAAAGTTTCTCGTGAAAATATTGTTCAGCATGAAAATGATCGATGGGAAAGCGTAGCAGAGCACGTCAACAACTTCAATGGTATTACGAGACAACTGGAATACATCGAAATCAACTTCGACGATGAGATCATGACATTATTAATCTTGTCGGGACTACCTGACAATTGGGATGATCTCGTGATGGCGGTTAACAATTCTTCTGGTTCGGGAAAGATGACATTCGATGATGTTATGGGTACTTTGCTGAGTGAAGAATCACGCAAGAAAAGCTAAGGGGTTTCTATAGAGGCATCTACCCATGCGATGAACGTGAAAAAAGCAAGGGTAGGGTAGGGCACAAGGAACAAGAAGTTTACTAGTTGAAAGTGCGAGAAGTCCAGACACTTGAGAAGTGAGTGCAGGTGGAAAGGTGGAGCAAGTTACAAACAAGGCTCTAAGTCGGACAAAAGTAATGGAGATGTTGGGGCTGATGAAAACGTTAATCAGGTTTGATCATCTGAAGATACAGACGAGGGGTTCATCTTAGCAGTTGCAGATGATCAGAAATCAGGTCAAGAATGGGTATTTGATGATCGACAATGGCTCTATGATGTTAACCAGGAGAGCCGAAAATATTCGCTTGAAGATATCTGATGGTTCAATTCGGACACTCAGTAACGTTCGTCATGTTCTGTCTTGAAAGGTAATCTAATTTCTCATTCCAAATTAGATTCTCTCGGGTATAGGATCACCTGTCAAGGTGGAGTACTAAAGATTACAGATGACCATGCAGTCAAAGTCGGTAGTCGACCCCTAGTCAGCCAAGGCTGACTAGGACTAGTCGGGACTAATTCGGGACTAGTCGATCAAAACTTATTATAACCCCTCCCTAAACATATATGATATATGAACTAGCATAAATTTCAATAAGTATATGATATTAGTCGGCCAATAACAATGCATGCCTTCATACTTCACAATATGGGTATAAATACATAAGTAATATAACACAGTTGTATTGGCTTCATGCTCATCTCAGAAGACTCAGAACTAAGAATTCATCATAATATTTGTTTGCTGATGTTTAATCTGTAAACGACCCTAATTTTGATTATAGGGTTATATGGATATCAACAAATAAACAAAAATTATTTGTCTATGTTTTTATCTCAGATTCTCAGGCTCTCAACAGATGATTATAGGGAAGAGCCATAGTTGCCACTCAAGACTTCGAGGCAATGCAAAAAAATCCAAAGAAAATTGCTTGCAGGGTATCCTTACAAAAAAAAAAGCTTGCAGAATACCGCCTGGGGACACTCCCAGTCGCTAGTAGGGAACTAGTCGAGTCTAGTCGGGAATTAGTTGGGATTTCACCCAGCTATGAAAGAATCGGAATTAGTCGGTCGGCAAAATGCTGCCTAGGGACTAGTCGCCGACTAGTCCCAATTTTGATAGCATAGCGGATGACACTTCTTCAATCATGGATGGAGTCAACGGTATAGGCTTGTACTAGCCTACTAGGTTGTCGCGCGAGTAGTTTCGAAGGTTGTGGGTTTGATGGAGAACACGTATGCACATGGAGCAAGCCCTAGTGCGAAGAAGATGATGAAGAAGTGGGTTCCGGTCAAGTCCAAAGACCATTGAACTTGGTCGATCATAGGTCTAGATAATCGGGCACCATGTGTAGGTGCAACTGTGGCGACAAGGATGGCATTGGATTATCACAAGGCTCTCAAAACGGTAGTGATGGACGATGGCGAAGAACTTCATGGTGTTGGATTTTAAAGCCAATGTGAAGATTTGTTTGGATTTGGCTTATAAAAGCTTGACCCAAAGTCTATTTGGGGATTTCACCCTAGAGCCCGGCAAATTCACCCGAGTGCCCCAGATGTGGGCAAGTAGGCAGAACCTCCAAGAAATTCTCCCGGACACCCGGCAAATTCGCCCAGGCGCCTTGGGGACGGCGGCAACGGTCTAGGCCTGCGGGATTGAATCCCAGACAGGTTTGGAAAGCACTTGTTTATCTCTGTTTACCTAGATGAAGATCAAGTCAAAACCCTGCCACATTAGGACTCCTATTGCCATAAGAATCTTCTATTGGTGACCGTAGTATCACAATATATAGAGGAGATGTGCGGCAGTAGGAGAACGAGAAAAGTTAAGGTCATCTACGAGAAAAGACGGGACGAAGAGAGAAAGAAGAAGAGAATCTGGTCTAGGGTTTTCTTCTTGACCGTGAGAGAAGAGAAGGAAGGGAGAGAGAAAGAGAAGAGAATGAGAAGGTAGAAAGAAGAGGAAGGAAGAAGAGAAGAAGAGAGGAGAGATTTCTCTCATGATCTTTCATCAATTTTCTCTAGTTCAACTCCTGGTTCCTCGGCGTGTCTACCTCGGCTTCTACTTCACAGCTTTCATCCCCTAGAATCCTTCGATAAATCTCTATATCTCTTGAACTGTGGAATTGATCTCTACTATTTGTGTGTGTGGTGTTTTGAGAGGGGAATATCGAGAGAATGTTGAGGGGTTCCAACAAACGGTGAACCACTACTTGGTGTGATATCTTAATGAGTGATAATCCAAATCCTTGATTGCCGGTTATTTTTGTTGTTTGTACAATTGTGTGTGGGTTTGGGCGTGATCTCTACAAGGCTCCAATCCTCGATTTTAAGCACGATGCTTCCGGCTAGACTCAACGGATTGCCGGGTTGTGTGCGCAACAATTGGTATTGGAGTGGCAATTTTGCAACAAAGATAGACCTAAGACAAAGGTGATAAGGACAGTAGAGAATCAAGGTTTAGTAATCCACTTGGTCTAAAGGAGGTTGTTCTCAGAAAAATGAAGTACAAAAGCACATTTCACTCTGTTATATGCCACGTACATCACGGTCAATCATAGACTGGATTTTAGTCCCAAAATTGTCCAAAAAATAAAAGCTGCGCAAAATGATTGAGCAGAATTTTACACAAAATATGAAAGAATTTTCAGTAAGTAGTAAAGGTTTAACTATATATATGTATAAATATATATATATATATATATAGAGAGAGAGAGAGAGAGGGAGATAGAGAGAGAGAGAGAGGATACGGGGTATAGGTTGGCGGCCTTTTTAAACGAAATGGGCAGCCACCCATTTGACACCCCTAGGACTCTTCGAATGTGCTGATTTTTTGTGAGCATATGTACCTTACCTTAGATAGCACACCCACAAATCAACACATTCTAAAACTTTTAGGGACATCATATGTTATATTTCAGATTGATGATTACAATGGACGTTTGATAAAACTTCTATATTTGATGCCCCTAGGAGTTTAAGAATGTGCTGATTTTTTGTGGGTGTTCTATCTAAAATAAGGTGCTTATGCTCACAAAAAATCAGCACATTCTGTAAGGGCTTCAAATGGGTGGCTGCCCATTTCGCCAAAATAGGCTGGCAATTCATTTCCCGTTTCCTATATATATATATATATATAACGCACCTTCTTCGATGTTAACATCTCCGAGTCTACTTGATATAATGAAGTATCCACCAGGGCGTAATATCCTATTCATCTCTAGCAGGAGCCTCCCACCTACAATAGTTTCAATTTAATGTTCGAAAATGCTACCTATATAAGATGCAATTTGTTCTGTTGATTCAAAACAGGATTTAGATACAGACCGCTAGAATGCCATGCTATGTGGCATTCACTGCAGTGAATAGCATCAAAAACACTGCTTGGAAAAGGAAGCCGTCTTGTTCCCAAATTGCCCACCACTGCAGGGAAACCACGCTCAAGGGAAAGCTGGGCCAAGTCCGTCTGATCATCCATTAGTCCCAAAGATAAAGTTATCACATCCTTCTCAAGAAGAGTGGACCTGAAAACAGCATCTGTGCATCCAATGTCCAATACTACATGGATATTCTTCCCCCATTCAATGTCCGGAACCATCTAAACACAACCCAATACAATATAAAACAAGAGGACTTCAGTCTTCAAAATGAAAAGTATGCCCCATATTAGTTCCATGTTGCCGTTAATTCCCAAAGTGCATACTGAGGCATGCCAACAAAGGGGAAAATGTAAGAATCAACCCCCTGAACACCAAGCATAAAGAAAAATATGAAGATGATCCAATGGAACTTAATGGTCACGAGCACTGCAAAAACTCGATGATGATTGATGAGTGATGGACATGTCCACTTGACCAGCCTCGAAGCAGGGTCTTGAGCTCAAATTTTCAAGAACATTCAACAACTAAAGAAGCTTTTTGTAGTGATGATCATATATTCTTAATATATTTTTACGCAATAAAAAAAATACTGGGTCAATTTGATTTACCCCCCCTGTATTAATAGGCCAATTAGACTTACCCCCCTAAAATGATATCAATTAGAGTTAACCCCCAACTTTCGCTTAACCCCCCAAAATTTCTATGTGATAATTGGACGGAATTGGGGGTATCTCAAAATATCGTATAGGCAATGAGGGGGTACGTCAAATTTTTTAGGGGTTAATTCAAGTTTTTTGGGGGTACCTCTAATTGATATCATGTTCAGGGGGTAAGTCTAATTGGCCTATTAACACAGGGGGGTAAGTCAAATTGACCCCAAAATCTATATAACATGGCACGACGGTTTTGTGCTGACTAGACAAAATGAAAGCTGACTAGGACAAGCTGACTGGACAAAAATCAACCAACTCCCTCCCCTTGGTTTCAAATCCCGACCCATTTAAGCTGCAATAAATCTCGAAAAATCCCGGGCCATTTAAACTGCACTAAAATTGATCGTTCATCCCGTGATCGTTGTTCGCATCCACGGTTATAAACCCGCCTGCTGAAATTTTGGATGTCCCTATGAATGTCGGTGTTGTCACCGAAAGTGTTTTATTGCCAAAGACGTTCAGGTGTGTTGCCGCCGAAGGCGGCCCGCTGCAGTGCCTACATATATGTTGCGCCGAAGGTGACCCGCTGCAGTGCCGATAGGCACGGGCATGCACTAGTATTTAATACAATTTAAACTGCCAAGAGTACTCAATGCAGAACTATGATAAACTAAGATCAAGCTTAAAGCTAGCAACTTTGGGTGATTAGTTGATTCATGAGAAATAGCTTATTCTGAATGCTGCAAAACAATGCACTTTGAATGCACCCATATCGAACAAAAATGTCCCAATAACAGATATATGAGTTCATATCGAGAGACCAACATAATCCTAGTTAAGTATCCAAAATGGGAGTCTTTTACCTCTTCGATCGAATCGAGGTAGTGATGAGCCCCACCCTTGAACTCCGACTCGCCCCGAGAAAATATCAGATGCTCCCCAGAAAGATTCAACCAGCTCCGGGTTTTGATGGATGCTGCGAGCATAGAATGAGCCACATTCTTGTACCATATCTGCAGCATCGATTCATACATAATTACTGGTTTTTCCCAAAACTGAAGTGCACAAAAGAAGAAAAGGAAGCACCTTGGATTCTCTCTCGGGCCAAGGAGCCGGAGGCCGGTAACCATGGGGAAGAGGGACCAAGCACATTGTGGGCGTCCGGGGGCAACTCCTCTCGTGGTGCCGGTGGCGGTGCAGCCTCCCGGACCCCATGCCTTCCATGTCCAAGCAGGGCATATAGTTCTGCCCGCTTCTCGCACTGCAGAGCTTCCAATTATGCCGAGCCGCCGCCAGATCAAACACCGGCCCTAACTTCTTCTTCATCTTCTTCTTCTTCTTGCTGCTCTCCGCCCCGCCCCCGTCCTCCTCCAAATTCACATCGACGCCGTCTTCCACGTCTGCATCGTCATCCGCGTCCTCCGATCCTTCTCCCTCCTTCTCCTCCTCCCCCTCCTTCGGCCCCTCGAGCTCGCTCGCCGCCGCGGCGTTAGCTCCCACCGGCTCGTCGATCCCCCGGCCTTGCCTCTCCGGTACTCCGATCTCCTGCTCTTCTTGCTCTCCTCCTTTGGCGCTCCCCTCCGCCTCGTGCACGGGCGATCCGATCGTGCTCCTGTTTCCGGTTGCGGCTGGAGGCGGTGGGGCTGAGGTTGAGCTGTCCTTCTTGCGGCCGGAATTCGCCGCCGCCGAGGGTGGTGGCGGTTGGGGCTCGGAGAGGTCGTCGAAGCTGCTGCGCCGGGAGGAGACGGGGGAGGAGAGGGTGGAGTAGATGACGACGGAGGCGAGGCCCAGGACCATCACCAGCGTCACCTTGGCGCAGAAGCCCAGCGGGGCCCGCTTCGCATTGCGCCCGCCCAATCTCAGCCCAGCCATGCTCACTCCCGATTGCTACTCGGTTGCAGATCGCAAGAACCCGGAGATATAGGAGAGAGAGAGAGAGAGGCAGATTGCAAGAACGCGGAGATCTAGTGCGATTCGCCGGTCGGGTGAACGCATTGGAGTCATTGGACGACTGTGATCTTTTTCCACGTCAGGATGTTGGCAACATCCGCTGTTGAAATAACAATTTTGAGCAAATGTAAGGGTTATTTTGACTTTGCCCCCCAAACTTTGCCTTGAATTAGACTTTACCCCCATATTTTCATTAATTAGACTTTACCCCCAAAAATTTTATTTCTTTTCCGTCAGCTCACCCTTCTCTTAGATGGTGAGCTGACGGAACAGTTAGTTTTGGGGGGTAAAGTCTAATTAATGAAAATGGGTGGTAAAATCTAATTCAAGGCAAAATTTGGGAGGCAAGTCAAGATAACCCCAAATTTAGGGAAATATTATTCATACCCCATAAATCTGTAATTAGCCCCCATTTCCAACAAACTTGAATACACCCCATTTTTTTTTTTCATACCCCATTCCTATCCCAAAAATACCCTTCCCCCTTACACCCCACCTTCAATACACCCCAGTTAAATGGCCCGCCCCAACTTGATTATACCCCAATCAAACACATACCCCCTTAAATATACCCCAATTATATGCATTCTTGAATACACCCCACTCTTAAATAAACCTCATGCAGTTGGCTGATACTTGAAGACACAAGTAGAGCTGCAACTTGGGCGGGCCAACCTGAACCCAACCCGAGTCCAACCCGAACCCAACCCGAATTTGGGCGGGCTAATCCGAGCCCAACCCGAATCATTTCTCCTCGACCCGACACGAAGTTAGCGGGTCTGGGTCAAGGCTAAACGGGTTCGGATTGTAAACGGGTCGACACAATAGACCCGTTTATTAAACAGGTCGGGTCCGGGTTTAGGGTCTGGACACGGTAGACCCAGGAAGACCCGTTTAGTATTCAATAGGTCATGTCGGGTCGGGTCGGGTCGGGTCTACCAGCAATCCAATACTATAATATATAAAACCAGTGGGTCTTTCGGGTCGGGTCGGGTCAAGTCGGATTGGGTCGGATCAGGTCAACTGAATAGATCCGGGTGGTAATCGGGTCTTATCGTGTCTACCTGTTTATTAGCGAGTCGGGTACGGGTTTAGGATCTAGACACGATTAGTTAAACGGGTCGGGGTCCGGGTCTAGGGGTTTTGGACAGGACACGAAAGTAGACACGACACGAACCCGACACGACTCATTGCCACCCCTAGCTGCAACTTGGGCGGGCCAACCCGAACCCAACCCGACTTTGGGCGGGTTAACCCGAACCCACCCCGCACAACCCGACGGGTGGGGCTGGGCTAAGTTTAAACGAACATTGGGTTGGGTTGGGTTGGGGTACAAAAGACGTTGAGCAGGGGCTTTGGGGTTGGGTATAAAAAAAAGGGCATTGTTGGTATTAAAGGATTGTTGAGTAAGTTATTGAGAAACGCTAGGGATACGGGGGCTAATTACAGATTTTTGGGGTATGAATAAAATTTCCCCAAATTTAACAATAGCTCAAGAGCAAGGTTCGAAATTTCCATTTCGGTCAATATTTCGACCCCTCTGGATATGGAAATATTTCGTGGAAATATTTCGACAGTGTGGAAATATTGTGATTTTATAGAAATGGTGGAAATATTGATTTTTTAATGGAATTTTTCAGTGAATCTCTGCATAGTCATAAACCAAGTATATATACACAATTTGGAACACTCAGATAATAATTATACCCAATCTACAAGTGTAAAGCATCATAAAGCATGTATTCTATATTTGAGTCTGTGAGTCTTGTGCAGTCTAGTTTGGTCCTGTTTTGATCTATGTTTTTAAAATAGCTTTTAATCTTTTTGTGGATAAAAATATTTTCAAAATAAAGATTAGTTGATTGTTAAAATAATGCTTTAAACGATTTTGAAAACGGACTTAAAACAAGAAAGTTGTGCAAGTTTGAAATCGTGCAAAAATTATGCTGAAATGCAAAACACTGTTTTTTTACTAAGTCTGAAAAAATGAGTTTTTATAAAGAAAAGTTTTTATACATTCAAAATTTTCTTTGACGGACCATGGTTTTCTAGATGTACTTGTAGTTCTACATCTTGTGGAATTTTTTGAGCTAAAAATGAGTTGATTTAACCACTTTTCTCAACATACAAATTTTATGAAAAACCGAAAAAATTGTTTTCTCCTACTAAAACTGAAAACCTACTTTTTGATTCACTTGGTTTTTGATTTTTTTGATATTTTTATTGAAATCAAATGGGGGGGTATTTGCTTATTTACATATAATAACTTAAAGTAAATGGAGAAAATAAAAATTAAGTAAGACGACATTTACTATTTCGTTCGATATCACAATACAAATTTCGTGCCGAGGTTTGAGAAAACCGAAATATTTCGCGATATTTCGCGAAATATGTCGAGATTTTGTACCTTGCTCAAGAGTAGGAATTATGGAAAATTTTATTGATACCCCAAAAATCTGTAATTAGCCCCCGTATCCCTAGCGTTTCTCAATAACTTACTCAACAATCCTTTAATACCAACAATGCCCTTTTTTTTTGTACCCCAAACCCCAAAGTCCCTGCTCAGCGTCTTTTGTACCCCCAACCCAACCCAATGTTTGTTTGAACTTAGCCCAAGCCCAACCCGTAGGGTTGGCCGGGTTGTGCGGGGTGGGTTCGGGTTAACCTGCCCAAAGTCGGGTTGGGTTCAGGTTGGCCCGCCCAAGTTGCAGCTAGGGGTGGCAATGAGTCGTGTCTTGTCGGGTTCGTGTCGTGTCTAGTTTCGTGTCGTGTCCAAAACCCCTAGACCCGGAACTGACCCGTTTAACTAATCGTGTCTAGATCCTAAACCCGTACCCGACTCTCTAATAAACAAGTAGACACGATAAGACCCGGTAAGACCCGTTTACCACCCGGATCTATTCAGTTGACCCAATCCGACCCAATCCGACTTGACCCGACCTGACTCGAAAGACCCACTGGTGTTATATATTATAGTATCGGATTGCTGGTAGACCTGACCCGACCCGACTCGACACGACCCGTTGAATACTAAACGGGTCTTCCCGGGTCTACCATGTCCAGACCCTAAACCCGGACCCGACCCGTTTATTAAACGGGTCTATCGTGTCGATCCGTTTACGACCCGAACCCGTTTAGCCTTGACCCAGACCCGCTAACTTCGTGTCGGGTCCTGTCGGGTCGAGGAGAAATAATTCGGGTTGGGCTCGGATTAGCCCGCCCAAATTCGGGTTGGGTTCGGGTTGAACTCGGGTTGGGTTTAGGTTGGCCCGCCCAAGTTGCAGCTCTACTTGTGCCTTCAAGTATCAGCCAACTGGAAGTGGGCCATTGCCCGAAAGGTTTTGGGACACCCGCGGATCTCAAAAAAAAAAGTATCACCAACTGTATGGGGTTTATTTAAGAGTGGGGTGTATTCAAGAGTGCATATAATTGGGGTATATTTAAGGTAGGGGTGGCAATGGGTCGGGTCGGGTTGGGTCGGGTTCGGGTCGGGTTGAGACATAGGTATAAGGGCAAAACATCCAACCCGAACCCGACCCGTTTAATAAACGGATCAAAAACTTAAACCCAAACCCGAACCCGACCCGCCTAATAACGGGTTGACCCGACCCGACCCATTTAACCCGTTTACTAAACAGGTCGGGTCGTGTCGGGTCGGGTTGGCTCGGGTTGGGTCAACAGAATCTATGTAAACCTGTCGGGTTGGGTCAAGACGGGTGGGATTGGGCCGGGTTGGATCGGGTTGGGTCAACAGAACCTATGTAAACTTGTCGGGTTGGGTCAAGACGGGTGGGATTGGGCCGGGTGGGATCGGTTTGGTTCAAGTTGGGTCAGGTCGGTTCGGGTTGGCGCGGGTCAGGTTGACACGACCCATTTGGTAAACGGGTCAAGTCGGGTCAATCGGGTTGTAAGGACAAACCCGAACCCGACCCATTAAATAAACGGGTCAATCGGGTCGACCCGTTTATGATCCGAACCCGTTTAGAGCAAACCCAAACCCGCTAACTTCGGGTCGGGTTCGGGTCGGGTTGGCGGGTCGGGTCAAGAATTGCCACCCCTGATTTAAGGGGGTATGTGTTTGATTGGGGTATAATCAAATTGGGACGGGCCATTTAACTGGGGTGTATTGAAGGTGGGGTGTAAAGGGAAAGGGTATTTTTGGGATAGGAATGGGGTATGAAAAACAAAAATGGGTGTGTTCAAGTTTGTTGGAAATGGGGGCTAATTACAGATTCATGGGGTATGAATAAAATTTCCCGGAATTATTAGCCTGAATAAAGCTATTTGGAACAATTTCCATAGACAAAAACTTCGACAAACATGACACATGCTCTCATGGCGGGGCCCAGGACTTAGTGCACCGACATCCGCACCAAACGGGGCATAGGGCTATTTTGTCCAAGTTTTGTGGGTGGACATTGTTCAAATAGCATTAGTCATTACTCTATTAGCAATTAAGGGTGGCAATGGGTCGGGTCGGGTCGGGTTGAAACATAGGTATAAGAGCAAAACACCCTATTCGAACCCGACCCGCAGGTCAAAAACTTAAACCCAAACCCCATCCACCTAATAAATGGGTTGACTAGACCTGCTTAACCAGTTTAATAAATGGGTCGGGTAGATTCAGGTCTGATTGGCTCAACATAACCCATATAAATTAGTCGGGTTGGATTGGATTTGATCGGGTTGGGTCGCGTCTGGTTGAATCGGGTTGACATGACCATTTCATAAACGAATCAACTTGGGTCAATTGGGTTATAAATACAAACCCAAACCTGGCCCGTTTAATAAATGTGTCAGTCGGGTCAATCTGTTTATGTCCCGAACCCGTTAAACCTGCTAACTTTGGGTCGGGTTGGCGGGTCGGGCCAAGGATTGCCACCCCTAATTAGCATTATGCAATGGTGACTTAGATTACGAGATTCATTATTAGTGATCAATAATCTACTATTATTTTTTAGAAAGCGGATGCGTGAGGAATTGGTGAAAGAGAATAGGGAGATTTTTTAATTTGGGCGTTAATTCTTGTTTTATTGATGATTCAGAGAGCCCAAAAAGACATACATTATATAAGGACAAACGAGAGGAAAAATTTTGTTTTTTTTTATACATAGTGGGGCCCTAGCCTAACACATAAGTTAGCACCCTAAGGCGAACGACACACAGCCACTGAATCCGAACCGGCCAAAAGGAAGGGCCCACCTAACCTACAGGAGGTCGTCACACCAACAAGCGGGAGCACAACATAGAGCAGGGAAGAGCCCATCTGGCCCACAGGAATTCATCACATCATCGAGTGGGCGCACTGTAAAGATTGGAGAGCAGGTATCGAAGCCGGGTTAGTGCCCATGAGGACCAGTACAATACCAACTGTCCAAAGCAGCGGTGGTAGAGGAGAGAAAAGATGATTCGACCGTCAATTTTAACCGTTGATTTGAAAAGCACATTTGATGACCTAGAGATTTTAGAATGTGCTAATTTTTTGTGAGGATGATCAACATACCATAGACAACATGTCTATAAAAAATCAGCATATTCTAAAACCTCTAGGTGCTTATTAGGATGCTGGGTTATCCGATATATATATATATATATATATATATATATATATATATATATATATATATATATATATATATATATATATATATATATATATATATATATATATATATATATATATATATATATATATATATATATATATATATATATATATATATATATATATATATATATATATATATACTATATACTATATACTAAAATGGAAGCCTCTCTCCCGTGTTGTGACACGTGGACGTCTTTTAAAGAACCATAATCATTCTTCCATATGTGAACACGGCTCAGTTTTAAATCGTATTAAAAACCTACCATAAAGATAATAAAACACTCATTCAATAACATTTAATTATCATTTGATGTTAATCTCTCTCCCTCTCTCTCTAACAAGTGAATCACATTCACTTTAGATTTCATACTTCTTCGAACAGTTGTGATGTCATCTGTGCCAAATGGCTGTGCATCAAGCTCATCGGGGCATTGCCCGGGTTTCTTACTAGTATATATATATACTAAAATGGAAGCCTCTCTTCCGTGTTGTGACATGTGGACGTCTATTAAAGCGTTAGAATTCTTCTTCCATGTGTGAACATGGCTTTCATTTAAATCCATTTAAAAACCTATAATAAAGATAATAAAATTTTATTCAAGAGCATTAATAGTCATTTGATGTTATTCTCTCTCACTCTCTTTCTCTCTAACAAGTGAATTACACTCACTTAAGATTTCACACTTCTTCAATCAGATGCGATGTCGTCTTTGCCAAATAACATGCATCAAGCACATTTGGGCATTGCCCGAGTTTCTTACTAGTATATATATATATATATATATATATATATATATATATATATATATATATATATATATATATATATATATATATATATATATATATATATATATATATATATATATATATATATATATATATATATATATATATATATATATGAGTAGTGATACATTGCGGCTGGTAACATGCGGGCTTAACGTGCGGCACCCCCTTCGGGGGTATTTTCGGGATTTTTTTTTTTGGAGATTAATCACCCACCCTTGGATTGGACACAAAAAATTTCAGCCCGATCCAAGACCTATAGGCCGTCCAAATGTGTTGATCAAAATGGCGAAAAAATTGAACGACCGATAAAAGATCAACACATTTGGACGACCTACAAGTCTTGGATCAGGCTGAAATTTTTTGTGTGTCCAATCCAAGGGTGGGTGATCAATCCCAAAAAAAAAAAAATCCTGAAAATACCCCCGAAGGGGGTCGCCGCACGTTAAGCCAGCATGTTACCCGCCGCAATGTATCACTACTATATATATATATATATATATATATATATATATATATATATATATATATATATATATATATATATATATATATATATATATATATATATATATATATATATATATATATATATATATATATATATATGGGTCGGGATCCAGAAACACGCTACTTTGCCACAGAGTTAGACACGCATCTCCAAAACCCTAGATAGAGGTTTCAGAATTTGTTGATTTTTTGTGAGAGTGATAACATTGCCTTAGATAGTACATCAGCAAAAAATCAACTCATTCTAAAACCTATAGACTAATCAAATATTCCCTTCAATTTACCCGTTAAAATGAACAGTCGATAGAGCTTTTTAGATTTGATGCACCTAAAGGGTTTAGAATGTGCTGATTTTTTGTGAAAGTACTATCTAAGGCAAGGTTATCACCCTCACAAAAAATTAACAAATTCTAAAACCTCTATCTAGTGTTTTGTATGATGTGTGTCTATCTTCGTGGCAAAATAGCATGTTTCTGGATCCCGACCCTATATATATATATATATATATATATATATATATATATATATATATATATATATATATATATATATATATATATGTGTGTGTGTGTGTGTGTGTGTGTGTGTGTGTGTGTGTGTGTGTGTGTGTGTGTGTGTGTGTGTGTGTGTGTGTGTGTGTGTGTGTGTGTGTGTGTGTGTGTGTGTGTGTGTGTGTGTGTGTGTGTGTGTGTGTGTGTGTGTGACACTAACAAATGAAATTGGTAACTGAATGTTTTTGCTAGAATGAGTGTGACTCAGTCGACTTTCCTTGGAATAAACTTAACATTGAGGCAAAAGATTTCTCCAATCGTGCATCTCTGTGAGGATACTCCAAGGAGGCTCAGCAAATTGATTATTATGTGCTTTGGTAATGGTTTGGGTGCTGTTATGGAAAGAGATGGTGGGTGTTTCCTCATCATAACTTTCTACCTTCAAAAATACTAAAATATTTTTTTAATATTACTAGATATATAGGTACTATTAGTTCCATCTTAGTTGTGGTATTATAATGGTGTGTGTTCTCTCCTTATATAAAGAGATCGAGGTAGTCTTATGTAATCAATAATGAGATAATACAAGGAGTTTCCCCCCACACCTAGTCTCTTTCTTCCTTTCTCTTCTTAGCATGATATCAGAACCAAACCTTCTTGGTCTAGGGTTTTGACATTCTCCTCTCCGGCCTTGGCCTTCTCGGTCGCAGCCGGCGACATCGATGAGGCAGGGAACATTAATGTTTTTTTTTTGTCCTCTGTTCCGACACTTGCAACACCGTCTCCCGAGCCCTCCCCCTTGAGATCTTCCGTCCCCACATCTGCGTCCTCCCCCCTTGCGATCCCTATGATTGCTCAGCTCCCTTTCTCCTCCCTTGCGATCCATATAATCGCTCAGCCCCCCTTTTCTCCCTTGTGATCCCTCACAATTTCTCTGCGCCTTTGGCCCCCTGCGCCTGTGCTAATCCCTTGGCACACTTGCTCGAGCCTCCCGTCTCCCCTGTTGCCAACGGATCGCGATCTCCCTTCCCCCCCCCCCCTACGATTGATCATCAGCCTCCCCTTGCGAGATCCAATCCGGCCACCCGTCGTCGTCGATCACCTGTGCCCTCGACGATTGAATGCCTGCACCCCTCTTTCTCCTCCCTGTTTTCGTTTCCCTCTTCTCGTCGGCCCGACCACCTGCGCCCGCGATCCCCTCCCTGCCGATCGCGAAAGGCTCCTCATCCCTGTAGGCCGTCAACCTCTCTCGATCGAATCTTCTCCCTTCGGCCAGTCATTGGCATCCTTCAAGCCGTTGGCCTCCTCCTGCATCAGCCTCCTCCCTGCGCAGGTCACCTCAAAGCCGCTTACCTGCGCCCCTTACCTTGCTTGAGATCATGCAGGGAGTACAAGCCGCTCCTCATGCTCCCTCTGAGATCGCGATCTAGCGATCTGTATCGGATGGCTGTGATATGTCGCCAGCCACTCTCCCTTCTCGTGTCCATCCACCTGCGCGAGCTTCGATCACCACCTGCACAGAAGATTCGGCAGCACGTGCTCTATGCTCCATCCAGCCGCCTGTGCCTCCCTTCCTCGCGCCTCGATGTCGTCGGCTCCGCTCTGCCCGCTGATCCGACCCAGCCGGCTGCAGCCCCTCCTTGAAACTGCCTGATCCTGTGCCTGACGCGATCCAAAGTGTGTCCCGGGGTGTCCCCGCAGTGTGTGGGTCTCGGCCTGGTGCATCCCTGCCCGACGACATCTGTGGTGTCCTTGCGCGTGTGTCTCTTTATGTGCATCCTGGCCGTGCGATACCCCACTTTAGGACTGCAGCGTGTTTTCCCTATGGGTGTGCTCGTGTTCTGGGGGTGCTACAACTTTAAGTAGTCCTAATTAAAGGACTAAAAAGTACAATTTAACCCCAAGTATAGGGTGTGTAGCGAAGTAGTAATCTCGGTGAGTCCGAGGTCGATTCCACAGGGACTGAAGGACTAATGGGAACTAATGTGATGGAAGTGCGTGAACGTGAGTGCAAATTAAGGTTTTCCACTGAGAGTGGAGCACGAAAGAAGAGAACTAAAATGCTAAATTAAAAAGAACTAACAAATACGATTAATTAAAGGAGATTCTGATGGAGATGAAACTAAGGCGTCTGGGTTCAACCTAGTAGTATCTTATGCATACCTTTTGATCAATAATTCTTACGAGGATATCATCAAAATAGGTTCTAGCATGCATGCTACAGAGGTCATTAAGCATTGCATATGCCCGGAGTTGATATGTAATCAAAACAACTTATACGCATGTGCTGATTTCTAGAGATATGCATCCACCATAAAAACTAATATAGATTGAAAATCATATGACGAGAGACTCGTTACGTTAGTGCTATCTTATCACAGGGATTTATAAGCAGTCCGTATGCCCGAAGTCAATACGGAGTCAAACAAATGTGCAAGTAAAATAACATACATCATCAGACAGTGTCATTCATATAAGATTCAATCATACAAAATTAAAGCTTATCATTGATCAAACGAAAAAAAACATAGCATACTAATAAGCATCCCCCATAGCCTTAGCTAGGGGTTTAGCCGCACATGTTCATAGAATTTAACATAAAAGCATAAGTGCAAGCAAACTCCATTAATGACAATACGTCACGAGCGTGGATGACGGTTTCCGGCGATGATGACGACGTGCGATGACGGTGACGGCGTGCTTCGAGATTGTCTTCCACGGCAAGGACGATGGAGTACGGCGTGACTTCGGCAAGGATGCAGCGTGGCTCGGAGCTTGGCGGATGGAAGATGATGGATCCGGGGTGGAAGATGATGAGACGATGTAGGTTCGGGGCTGATGGTTTTATGAAGTTCCGGGTCAAGGTCTGATGATGAAAGTCGTCCCCCTCGGCTCAAGTTCGGCAGCCCCTATATAGAGAAGAGGGGGTCCGGTTGGGTACACCGAACCGCTGTGATGGGTTCCGAATAGGAAAGAGAGAGAGAGGGTTTCGGCTTGAGAGAAAAACGCAGACGGGAGAAGAGAGAGGAGTTCGGATGGGATTCCGGGACGATCGCGAGGAGAGAGACACGGAGGGCTGCGTGCATGGCTTCGTTGGAGTGGGTGGCTCGGATTCGGTTTAGAGAGAGAAAGAACTGGTTTCGGTTAGAATAAGGAAAGAGAGAGAATCGGGAAAGGAGAGAAACCGAGAGGAGGGAGAAATGGGAAAGCTGGGCGTTCGGTTTGTGGGGAGAGAAAGTAGAAAGAGAGAGAGAGATGTATGGTTTTAGAGAGAGAAAAACAGAGGTGGGAGAGAAGAGAGAGATGAGTGCGGTCGGCTGTGATCTCGGGGCCGATGGGTCGGTTTAGAGAGAGAAAAAAATGGGAGGAAGAGAGACAGCTGGGCGTTCGGGTTTAGAGAGAGAAAGAGAGAGAAGATCGAACGAAGAGAGCGATGGGCTCGGACGCCCAGCTGCATGGGTTCACGGTGCACGGACGGCTGTGATTTAAGTGGGAATAATGGAAGGGAAAAAGCTGTGCTTGGAGTACACGGACGGCTGTGATTAAATCAGTGAAGATGGAGATCGGGTAGAGTAGAGATAGAAGGTTCTGATGGGATCCGATTCTGATGGGCTCTCACGCATGGGTTCTAGGTGCACGGACGATTGTGATGCGGGCTCCGGATTGGAAGGAGAGAGCAGGTTTCGGTGATGGAATGGGTGTGGCTTTGCATGGATAGCTAGGCCATCAGATGGCTGTGATGGTTTTCAATTAAGGGACACCTGTGATCAAGTTTTCCAAGAAGGGGTGCATGCATGGGTAGGATACTTGGATGTGCATAGGTGTTTTGATCGGATGGTTATGATTAAGTTGCATGGATGGGGTGATCTTGGGTGTTAAAAAGAAAAGATCTCGTCAGGTGCAAGGGACACGGACGGCGCGTAGCTGTGATGAATTTTCCAAATAGGCTAATGAAAGAGAAGATCATGCATGGGTGCGATCATGCTAAGTTGGAGTATGAACTAGGCATGTAGAACGATATGTCTGAGATTATCCTTTGCGAGCTCCATTCCCATACGAACCATATGAGCCAGTGACCGCATCCAATGTCAGGCCATTTTCTTGCGTGTAATCTTCCTCCATTTATCCGATGCTAGCAATGTGTTGAGTCAGTGATGTCATCTCAGTCGACTTTTCGCATTTATTCTTTTCTGCACCATTCTTCTCAAGGGCCTCCAAACGGGCTGTGCATCCTCCATTGAATTGTCGTGAGACTATCCATCGCTCGATCATGATGCCTCATATCTGACTGTGTCGAGTACCGGGTCAGTTCCCTGAAAAACACACATGAAATAACGAGTGTAAGGTTACAGTGCAATTATCGATAAAAAATATTAATTTGGACTATCGGGCTCCGTATTTTTTCATGCATGTATCGTATGAGTGCGAACCAATATACCGTTATGTCCGTATTAACGTCTACTATGCAGTGGTGCAAAGAAAATGATGCGCTTTACGAGTATATAAAAAAGTTTTACGTAGGAAAGCGATGATAATGCAGTAAGAAAAAAGCGATAAAATGCATTATTTGGAGACTTAACAGGGGGTACTGCTCTCGATATTATGCCCTTGTCCTGTATATCATGGGTGTCCTTGCCTTTGGTCCCTATGCGTGTCTCTGTGTGTTCTGGCTGAGCGAGACCTTACCAACTATGCCCTGCGCTTGCCGTCGATCAGCATCGATCTTATCACAACAATGTATTGGCCTTGTTCTTTTATCTCGTGTGATGTGGCCTTCTCGATGTTGCCAATCTACCCTTGCCTCGTCGAAATTGTCCCTAAGATTTGATCGCCCATGCCAGATCAGGCAACCTGTGCACTATTCGATTGCTGCCTATGCCATGCTCATCGCATGTCGTGACATGAGAAAGATAGTCGAACTCAAGAAGATGTTGAGCAGGAAGTTCGAGATGAAGGATCTCGGAAATGCGAGGAAGATTCTCGGCATGAAGATCAGAAGGGATAAAAAGGCCGAAAAGCTTTGGTTGTCTCAAGGAACTTATATCCGAAAGGATCTCGAAAGGTTTAATATGAAGGATACAAAGCCAACCTACTCCATTGGCTTCGCACTTCGTCTTGAGCAAGAGGTAGTGTCCTATTACGGAGAAAGAGATCCAAGAGATGCAAAAAACATCATATGCTAGCGTGGTAAGATGTCTGATGTATGTGATAGTTTGCATGAGCCTATTGAAATTGGATCCACTTATCAGAGTCGCAGCGGAAGCAAAACAAAGATTCGAAGATCATACAGTGTATGTTTTATTTCAATTAATTCTACAAAACAATCTATATGCAAATCTATGATCTTAGCATATGTGCAGACACCCAAGAGGCATACTACGATCTACGGAAGACATGCATACATCTAGTTAGGTGTTTAGTATCATCATACCTTATGGATCTATGATCCGGAGAGAACAGAACGATGATAAACCGCACGTGAATCGTAAGAGAAGCTGTTGGATAGCACCTTGTCCTTTGCGAATTGAGGAATCCTCAAAGTTCTACCTCTGAGTGCAAGGACTACGAGCCAACGGAGAAATTCGTTGCGAAGTTGATGGCGTGCCAGTAGGTCTCCTCCTTCTCTTTCTCTCTTCTTCCTTCTCCTTCCTTACTCCTTCTTCTTCTTTCTTTTTCCTCTTTCTTCCTTGGCCGAAACCTCAGAGAGGGAGAGAGGGAGAGGGGGTTCGGATTTTAGGAGAGGGGGAGAGCTTAGGGCCGGCCCTAGATGGATAGGGATGAGGGGGGCGGTTTTCAGGGTTTCCACAGCTCTATCGTGAAGCCCGGACGAAAACGCCCTTCACGAACAATAAAAAACTGAAAGAGAGATTGAGTGAGGTGCGCTACTCGGAATCGAGTTCCGTCAGCGCCTATGAGCTCCTGAAATTATTTTGCTCATTCTAAGATCCATATTCAATATTTTCTGAGCCATATTTCAATATTTACCAAAATACCCCTATGGCCCCTAATACATGTGAATTAGGTTCTTAGACTCCTGGCTTGTGCTCCATCGCGCTTCCAACGTATCCAACCAGGTCGGAGAACAATTCCTATATGCAACGACAGGGTGGAACCTTCAGGGTTCGGGATCTCTAGCTCCAACCGGATCCCTGATTAACTATTCTGGTGACACCGAAAGTTTCGTTAATCAGTCATAATCCGATTAACCCGTGTAGCCACTTAGAGTGAGTGCGAGTTGAACTCTAGTGATCCTAAACTTATGTTACCCCCTCCTATTATTGGTGCCATGATACGACTCGGGCGGTGGGGAGCACCGTCAGATCCCGATCGATCATCTGACTAGGAATTGATGACTTGTCATCTATAATACCACACACCTTCCGGTGCTATGCCTAGCATCCGAAACAACGTCAGTTATATTGACAACCACCAAACCTGGGTTAACTGTGTGGACAGATTGACTCATCAAAACACACCCATCCAACACTGGACGTTGGATAATCTGTAGGGATTGCATGTCACTCAAGTGCCAACCGGGTAACCCAACGTACCGTGGTATTGGACTATGGAAGGTCCGCACATGTTGCACATCAAAGCACCACACAACTGGTTGGCCCAGTGTACATGGTCCCTCAGGGTTAAGGACAGATTATCAATAGTAGTAAGATGGCTTATGCCCAGTGTCTGAATCACTGAACTGTGCACCGTCTTGGTTTCTGTTCAACACGATCATCATGCTTGGTCGGGTGAATGGGAATCCCATGTTCCCGTGGTGGATACTTCATCACATCCTCTACCTGCCAACAACTTATTCTTGGTGAAACGACCGGCATCACCTAAGCTGTGAATTAGTTCTATGTCTACAAACAACTGGTCCATTGGGTCTCCCAAGCATGGATCCACCATGCGCCTCAGTGGCCTACTGTGTTCACTAGGGTCCTTTATTATATGTGTATTAACATATACCAAATTAGTATTCTAATTAAAGCAATAACAAAAGTCATCTTTATTAATGTTAATATAGAAAATCCACACTCAGGACACATGAGCTACAACAATCTCCCACTTAGCCTAGCGGGGAACAACAGTCTAAACTCCCATGGCATCCACATGCTTCTCAAAAGCCTTGGTCGGTAACGCCTTTGTGAAAGGATCCGCCATGTTATCTGCAGACGCCACCTGAGTCACTGCAACCTCCCCTCGCTTTTGCAAGTCCTGGATAATGTAGTATTTTTGCTCGATATGCTTACTCTTCTGGTGATATCTTGGTTCCTTGGATTGTGATACCGCTCCACTATTGTCGTAGTTAAGAACAATCGGATGTTAAGCTCCTGGTACGCATCCTAAGTCCGTGAGAAACTTCTTGAGCCACACCACCTCCTTGGCTGCTTCGCACGCCGCAATGTACTCAGCCTCTGTCGTCGAATCTGCGATGCATCCTTGTTTCACGCTCCTCTAACTGACAGCTCCTCCTCCTAATGAAAACACAAACCCTGACGTCGATCTCCTGAATTCCGGATCTGATGCAAAATCAGAATCTATATACCCAATCAGTATCAGTTCCTGTGAAGAGTAAACTAACTCATAATCTCTCGTCCTACGGAGATACTTGAGTATAATTTTCACAGCAGTCCAGTGCCCTGGACCCGGATTTGACTGATACCTGCCCATCATGCCTACTGCATAGCATATATCTGGTCTCGTGCACTGCATAGCATACATCAGACTCCCTACAGTCGAAGCATAAGGTATGTATCTTCTGCATCTCTGCCCTCTCCTCAGGAGTCTTAGGACCCTGATCCTTGGACAATTTCATTCTATGTCTGAATGGAACCAGTCCCTTCTTGGAGTTGTGCATACTGAATCTGACCAAGATAGTATCTATGTAGGCTGACTGTGACAGCGAGAGAGTCTTGTTCTGATGATCTCGAGTTACCTTGATCACCAGAATATAACTCGCTTCACCCAGGTCTTTCATGTCAAATTGAGAGGATAACCACACCTTCACTGTAGACAATGTTCCAACATCGTTTCCAATAAGCAGGATATCGTCCACGTAAAGTACCAGAAAAACTATTATAGTCTTATTGCTCATTTTATAAACATATGGTTCATCCACGTTCTGTTCAAATCCATAAGACTGGATAGCCTGATCAAAACGCATGTTCCAACTTCTGGATGCTTGCTTCAGTCTATAAATGGACCTTTGTAACTTGCACACCAGACTTTTCTGACCTTTTGCGACAAAGCCTGGAGGCTAGGACATATAGATGTCTTCTTTCAAATCCCCATTGAGGAATGCGGTCTTGACGTCCATTTGCAAGATCTCCCAATCATAATGGGTTGCAATAGATAAGAGGATCCGGATTGACTTAAGCATAGCCACTGGCGAAAAGGTTTCGTCATAGTCGATCCCTTCTCGTAGGGTATAACCCTTAGCGACTAGTCTAGCTTTGTAAGTTTCAACGGTACCATCCGGACCTCTTTTTTTTGTACACCCACTTACACCCAACATGTTTAATATTGTGAGGCAGTGTTACAAGTGTTCAGACCGAGTTTTGGGACATCGATGTCAGTTCTGCCTCCATGGCTTACTGCCATGCTGCATGGTCAGAGAATACCATCGCTTCGTCATAGTTCAAATGATCATCCTCCTGAAACTCTGGATCTACCATGAAGGCTTCTCCAATATATCTATCAGGAGCACTTGTGGTCCTCCCACTGTGACGAGCCTGCGGTGGTTCCATTGGAGTCGATTCTACAGTATCGTTTATCTTAGTGGTATCGGCTCCCACTATATTTTCTGTCTGTGTACTCCCATCAGTACCAAACAATTCTTCAAGAACTACTTTACTGGTGGGCTTATGGTCTATTAAATAATTTTGCTCTAGGAATACGACGTTCGTCGAGACGACAACCTTTTTATCCTCAGGATCATAAAATAAACCACTATTTATCCCTTTTGGATACCCAACGAACAGACATACCTTAGTCTTTGACTCCATCTTATCTCGCTTGTCCTTTCGCACATGTGCTGGACAACCCCAAATCCCAAAGTGCCATAGGCTTGGCTCTCACTTCAACCACAGCTCCCAAGGAGTTAGAGGTACTGACTTTAATTTAACAAATTTCAAAGTATATGATGCCGTCTCTAGGGCATATCCCCAAAAACTAGGTGGCAATATTGCATACCTCATCATAGTCAGAACCATGTCTAATAAAGTTCGATTTCTTCTCTCAGATACATCGTTTTGTTGCGGTGTCCCTGGTGCAGTCAATTGGGATACAATCCCATGCTCACGCAGGTACCCAATAAATTCATCCGATAGATATTCGCCTTCTCGATCCGATCGAAGAGACTTGATACTTTTACCCGTCTACTTTTCTGCTTCAGCTCTGAACTCCTTAAACTTATCAAAGGATTCAGACTTCCACCGCATTAGGTATATGTATCCAAACCTCGAGTAATCATCCGTGAAGGTGATGAAATACTCGAAGCCTCCTATGACACGGACACTTATGGGCCCATATACATCAGTGTGTACCAACTCTAATACCTCCTGAGATCTGCTACCTTTAGCTTGAAAAGATCTTTTAGTCATCTTGCCTTCCAGGCAAGACTCACACGTTGGTAGGCTTTCTGAAATATCTGAACTTAAAAGTCCTACCTTAACCAACCTGTGAATCCTGTCTGAGGCTATGTGTCCAAGCCTTAGATGCCAAAGGAGTGTTGGATTATCTAAGAGATTTTTTCTTTTAAATGAATTAACCACACAGGTTTCAGTTATGTTATCATGCTTATGATTGGAGTTAATTACATAGAGACCATTATGTGTCTTTTCTTTATAAACAAAGGAATCATTCAATTTAATTGACACACCAGAAGCATCAAATAAAACTGAAAAACCTTTATTATTCAATAAGAAAATAGAAATTAAATTCCATCTCAAGGACGGTACATAAAGTATATCTCTAAGTAATAAACTTCTTTCATCAAGAAACTGCAAGATGACATCTCCAACTGCGTCAGTCTCTGCCACGGCCTCAGTTTCCATGTTTAGGATTATCTCCCCATCACCCAGTTTTCTTGTCTCCTTGAACCCCTGTAAATTATTGCAAGCATGGTTAGTGGAATCATAATCCATAATCTATGAAACTAGAGAACAGCTGGATGCTACAAGGGATTCCACTATATGGATTTGAGATATACATGTCTCAGCCTTCTTGGGAGCTGCGCGGCAGTCACCCTTCCAGTGCCCCTTCTTGCCGCATTGAAAATATTTTCCTTTCGGCTTCGTCGGACCATTCTGCTTAGGAACCTGCAACGGCACCTGGCCCATCTTCACGGGCTTCCTAGACTTTCTTTTCTGAAACTTGCCTTTGGCTTTCAGAGAAGAATTCCGCTCTACGTTCAGGGATTGGGCTTCTGCCTTCATCCCGTCCTCTGCCGCCTGGAGCGCCACTAGAAGCTCTGCGTTAGACATCTCCAACCGGTTAAGGTTGAAGTTGGCAACGAAGCCCTCAAACATTCCTGACAGGAGACGCTAGGAAAATGTCAGGCTGGATCTCTGCATCCAAGATAACATCGAAGGAACCAAGCTCATTCACATAGCCAAATAATTTCAGCATATGATTCTGAACTAAAGTCCCTTCTGCCATCTTTGTGGACACCAATTTCTTGATGTTCAGGTAACGAGTTACCCGACTACGACCCTCGAATATTTCTTTTAAATAGAGCATCATGTCTAAAGCGAAGGCCATGTCTTCGACTTGCTTCTAAAGGACGGTCTGCAAGGATGCCACTATGTAGCACTTGCACATCTCATCAGCATCTAGCCAGTCTTTCCATTTCTTCAACTGGGCCTCAGTAGTACTTAGTCCCGGTATGGCCGGTTGAGGGGTACTTAGGGCAGTTGTGTGTTTACCAACCCTTAGAACGAGCATCAGGTTACGCTTCCAGTCCTCGTAGTTTGGTCCTGTAAGTTTGTTATCATTAAGGATGGAGGCAAGAGGGTCGAGCTTGGTCATGATTTCTGTAAACAATGGTTTAAAGCAACAGTTAGGGTCTACTACAATCTATTTCATGAAATTTAGAAATAGATAATGTTTACTCCAGTCGCTATATCTTCACTAACTCAAGTGAAGACATCCAGGAATCTAAATTCCTTGGGCTCAAGCACTAAGACTATCGGCCTTGAATTGGAGACAGTATCTCGGTGAGAGCATGCAACCGCTTCTGCCAACGGGGTATTTACGACTCAGTATTCATCAGAATTACTCATGGCAAGCTGAAAGACTTCACAGTCTCCTTTTGGCCAGCTTTATATGACTCATGTGCGCAGCAACGACGGCTTCAAACAAGTTTTTGGATGCTTCCCACAAATCTAGGTGGTGTCGGCAGGGGGGTTCATAGGCTCCCGCGGTGCAGGAAAAAACCGTCACCCACTGCCACCGGCATCCTCCATGTCCCGAAGGAAACCACTAGGCGAACCAGCATGGAAGGAAACACAGTTCTCACCCGGTGGGAATATCGAACTGTGTACCTCCCACCCAGACCCATAGCCGGTTGATTGGGGAGGCCAGGGGCTCCCCTTTGGAGAGAACCTCTTACATATCCCTTCTTTATGAGGTTTTATGCACATCTAGAAAGGTCACGACCTCCTAGACTTAGACCCTGGTCTACCGTGCTCCCACTAGGATTACAAATCTTCCCGCAAAGCATTAGTATCCTTGGAAAATATCATAGTCCCTACCTCGAATACTCAGCTTTCACTTTTCTTGTAAGGATCACATTACATAGATTCCAATGATCCCGATACCTCACTAGTTTGCCCATAATCCTAAGATCAGGAGCCTAGCCAAAGGTCAACGAGGAAAGGACTCCCACTAGAATGACGCCTCGTTTACAATTTGATACCTGATGTCATAGTAGACCTTATCTCATTATAAGTTTCGATATTGGCCAAATAGGGACATCCGACAACCTCCGTCGGACCTCAACCTAATAGTGGCATAACCAAATCGTGATGAGTTCACAATACCATCAAACGTCAACTTGAAACGGGTATCACTTAGTAGAATCCTAACATAACTTGGTCACTAGGACCATGTGGGGAAAAGGCATCCTACTAGGGTTATCATACTTCTTATGGGGACATTAGTTATCTCTAAACAAATCTAACACTGCGTCTATCCCGGTGCACAGCACTTGGCTACCTGAACTACCATGAAAGCGATTACCACCTTTCCTTTTAGCTAGCCACCGGATTTACACGTGTTAGAACCATATAGAGACACCGATGAATCCATAAGCCAAGTACTAACCCTAAGCCTGATCTAGAGACAAACTCACAAGCAAGATAGATAATTAAAATTATCATCGGGGTTCTCTAAATACTAAGTAAAGAGAAACAACAGAAATAGCATCCAAACTGAATCAAGGCCAGGGTCTGACCCCTGAACCTGAATAGCACAGCCAAGATATCCTGCTCTTCCGTTCTGTACGATCTCTAACGACGATCCCGATCATCGCCAACGTGCACGCTTTCGTCGGGTCTTTGCACGTTATGGAACCGCTTGCCTGAACCGTGGATGTAGCAGCATCTCCTTCTTCTGTGACTGAAAAACTAGCACGCTCCGAGCAAGTGCTCGTTCGTGTACAATTTCGCTAGAAAGAAAAGGAAACAATCCTAGAAACATGGCCAGGGATCTGAGGGTGGTCAACCTCCACCCTCGCCTATCTAGTGCCTTAAAATCTACAAGTACAATAATAATCAATTCAAAATTAAATCCGGGGTCCGACCCTCGGAGGCATGCAATCACAGATTACTATTCAGCGTGGTACCTGTAAAAAGACGATACATAGCATAATCCATATGCATGATCTACGCCGAACCCCGACGAAACATATGTCATCATATATTCACATGATGTTTTCACAAATTCATGCATGAAACATACCCCAAAGCGTGCTCTGATACCAATTGTTGGAATTGGATCTGCTTATCAGAGTCACAGCGGAAGCAAAACAAAGATCCAAAGATCATACGGTGTATGTTTTATTGCAATTAATTCTACAAAACAATCTACATGCAAATCTATGATCTTAGCATATGTGCGGACACCTTAGAGGCATACTACGATCTACGGAAGACATGCATGTATCTAGTTAGGTATTTAGTATCATCATACCTTGTGGATCTATGATCCGGAGAGAACGGAACAATGATGAACCGCACGTGAATCGCAAGGGAAACTGTCGGATAGCACCTTGTCCTTTGCGAATTGAGGAATCCTCGAAGTCCTACCTCTAAGTGCAAGGACTACGAGCCGATGGAGGAATTCGTTACGAAGTCGACGGCGTGCCGGTAGGTATTCTCCTTCTCTTTCTCTCTTCTTCCTTCTCCTTCCTTCCTCCTTCTTCTTCCTTCTTCTTCCTTTTTCTTCCTTGGCCGAAACCTCAGAGAGGGGGAGAGGGAGAGGGGGTTCGGATTTTAGGAGAGGGGGAGAGCTTAGGGTCGGCCCCTCCCTCTCTATTCCTCTTATAGGGCCGGCCTCCTAGTGCTACAAGCAAGCTAGGGTCGGCCCTAGATAGATAGGGATGAGGGGGGGTGGTTTTCAGGGTTTCCACAACTCTATCGTGAAGCTTGGACAAAAACGCCCTTCACGAACAGTGAAAAACTGAAAGAGAGATTGAGTGAGGTGCGCTACTCGGAATCGAGTTCCATCAGCGCCTATAAGCTTCTGGAATTATTCCGCTCATTCTAAGATCCATATTCAATATGTTCTGAGTCATATTTCAGTATTTATCAAAATACCCCTACGGCCCACATGTGAATTAGGTTCGTAGGCTCCGGGCTTGCGCTCCATCACGCTACTTCGCATCCAACGTATCCAACCAGGTCGGGGAACAATTCCTATACGCAACGACAGAATGAAACATTCAGGGTTCGGGATCTCTAGCTCCAACCGGATCCCTGATTAACTGTTTCGGTGACACATCAAAAGTTCCGTTAATCAGCCCTAATCCGATTAACCCGTGTAGCCACCTAGAGTGCGATACGAGTTGAATTATAGTGATCCTAAACTTATGTTACTCCCTCGTAACCCTGTTCTATACTATACTCTGATAATCCTTAGACCCTTCTATTACTGGTGCCATGATACGACTCGGGCGATGGGGAGCACCGTCAGATCCCAATCGATCATCTGACTAGGAATTGATGACTTGTCATCTATAACACCACACACCTTCCGGTGCTATACCTAGCATCCAGAACATCGTCAGTTATACTGACAACCACCAGGCCTGGGTTAATTGTATGGACCGATTGACTCATCAAAACACACCCGTCCAACACTGGACGTCGGATAACCTGTAGGGATTACATGTCACTCAAGCGCCAGCCGGGTAATCCAACGTACCATGGTATTGGACTATGAAAGGTCCGCACACATTGGCATATCAAAACACCACACAACTGGTTGGCCCAGTGTACATGGTCCCTCAGGGTTAAGGACATATTATCTATAGTAGTAAGACGGTTTATGCACCAGTGTCTGAATCACTAAACTGTGCACCGTCTTGGTTCCTGTTCAATACGATCATCGTGATTGGTCAGGTGAATGGGAATCCCACGTTCCCGTGGTGGAAACTTTACCACATCTTCTACCTGCCAACAGCTTGTTCTCGGTGAAGCGACCGACATCACCTAAGCTGTGAACTAGTTCTAGGTCTACACACAACTAGTCCACTGGGTCTCCCAAGCATGGATCCACCATGCGCCTCAGTGGCCTACTGTGTTCCCTATGGTCCTTTATTATATGTGTATTAACATATACCAAAGTAGTATTCTAATTAAAGCAATAACCAAAGTCATCTTTATTAATGTTAATACAGAAAATCCACGCTCAGGACACACGAGCTACAACAGAGCCTGGATCTGACATTGGCAGTGAGCGTCGTATCCAGATTCATGTCGAATCCGGAAAATGTCTATTGGCAGACAGTCAAGTGAATCTTAAGGTATTTGAAGGGCAGTGCAGATAAAAGTATCTTGTTTGCCAGGTGGAAGAGAGAGATCACTATCATGAGATACTCAGATTTAGACTATACGGCGGATCTGAACAGGAGGAGGTCTACCACAAGATATGTGTTTACTTGTGGAGGGGAACCGGTCTATTGGAGGTCTATGCTACAATCGGTGAGTAATGGCGCTCTCCACTACCAAGGAAAAGTATATGGATCTAACAGAGGCTGCGAAAGAGGCTACCTGGTTGAAGGGCATAGCTAGCGAATTGGGACTGAGTCAAAGTTCAGTTACAGTACAGTGTGATAGTCAGAGTGCGATTTGTTTGGCAAAGAACCTTATCTTCCATGCAAAGACGAAGCACATAAACATCAGGTACCATAGAATCAGGGACTAGTTGGATGACGGTGAAATCGAGATAGAGAAGGTTCACACGGATGAGAACACTTCCAATTTTCTTACAAAGCCGGTCACCAGGGATAGGTTTGAGCATTGCTCAAATTTACTCCAACTTGTGTCCTGCTAGCACCTAGCCACCTGAGGTGCGATGGAGGCGAGTTGAAAACTCACCAAGGTAAAAGTTCGCTAGAATGGGAGAATTGGGCGAAAGTTCACCAAGTGGAGTTTTATCGACGTTATGCTCGGTTTCGGCTAGGACAGAGTGCGATACATAAGCATATGAGTAGTTGATCAAGACCTTGTCTGAGGTATTCCACTCTAACACATAAGCATATGCACAGTTGCCAATGGGTGACGAATCGATAGATTATTGATCGAGGCACCGACATACATTGCTGACAAGTAGTTGATCAAGGCACTGACAAACTTGGATCCGGAATTGCCTTGGGCAGGTGATCAAGGCAGTAATATATGTGGCAATAAAGTTGTTAATGAGTGGTTGATCAATGCCTAAGTAGGCGCAAGTGTATCATCATCGACATGATATAAAATCCACCCCCCTCCACCCTCGTTGTCCATTGCCGCTCCTCTGCCATCACCTCCTCTCCTCTCCAACACCAACACCACCACCTCCTCCACCTCTGTCTTTTTTTTTTTTTCGAAAGTAACGACTCCTATTAACTATCGATCAACAATGCATCATAGGTGTGCACCTCATCTATACACCCGACTAAAAAAAAACCCCGACTATAACCCTCTGCCTAGGGTGGCAATGGGTCGTGTCGGGTCGGTTCGTGTCGTGTCTAGTTTCGGGTCATGTCCAAAACCCCTAGACCCGGACCCGACCCGTTTAACTAATCATGTCTAAATTCTAAACCCGTACCCGACCCGTTTATAAAAGGGTAGATCAGATAATACCAGTTAGACCCGTTTACCACACGGGTTTATTCAGATGACCCGATCCGACTCAACCCGACATTACCCGATAGACCCGCTGATACTATATATTATAGTATCGGATTGCGGGTAGGCCCGACCCGACCCAACACAGCCCAGTGAATTTTAAATGGGTCTTCCCGGGTCTCCTGTGTCCATATCCTAAACCCGGACCCGACCCGTTTATTAAACGGGTCTATCGAGTCGACCCATTTACGACCCGAACCCGTTTAGCCCAGGCCCAGACCCGCTAACTTCGTGTCGGGCCTGCCGTGTCAGGTCCAAAATTGCCAGCCACTAGTGCAGAAATCAACAGTCATCACAATCAGATCTTGAACTGCAGCAAAGCAATCTGTAAACTGCATTAAAAATAGTCTAAATTCGCTATCTTCCAACTGAAATCTGCTCACTTGTAGCAGAAATCTGCACCTTTGCGCATCAGCTCAAACCTCTTAATTTCTGCATTGCATACCAGCTTTAACTTGCATAATTCTGCTCGCACACGAACCCCGACCCCCTCTTCCACACTTGCAGCAAATTCTATTCCCCCTTGTTTGATAATCGACTTTCCTCTCTCGAGAACAGAGAGACTAGTTGCGCATAGATGGCTTTAAGGAAATGTTGGGAGGTCCTCTCTTCTCCTCCTCCGAAAATCCTCTCATTCCGCTCTCCGCACACCGTGTGTACTATACGTGCAAGCAAGGGTGGCTCGGAAATCGGGGGCGGTCTGCTCGGTCCGATTCAAGAGTAGACTAACGAGATCAGCTTTGGCTTGTATTGTTTATCATTTGTGGAGGGAAAGAAACGAGAGAATATTCGAAGGAGCACAGAGAACGGTAATGGAGGTGAAGAAATGCATCATTCAAGACCTAAAAAGACTTTTTAGTACCGTGGAGATTCATAGAGCTAACGAGAAGGATAAATCTAATATCCGGAAGTGGAGGATTAGATCGGAGTAGAGGCTGTCTTACTTTGGGAGTTTTTTGCTTTTTGGTTTTTTTTTAAGACTTCGGGCTTGGTTCCTCACCTGTACATACCTTTTCTCTTATAGCATTCTTCTTACCTTCCAAAAAAAAAAAAAAGGGAGGCTCGGAAAATTTGTCATATAAGTTAGTTTCTCCTCCATTTTTGCTCAATCATTCTATCAAATCCTTGTACCCCTCATCCCTACAGCAATGGATCTGCATGCTCCTGCTGATATGCTCCCAAATGAAACTCGATTAAGCACATTTGAAGAATAAGTGCTCTCCTGATTCCTCCGCAGATTTGCACATGCTGCACTTGTTCGCCAAGCGTACTCCACTCTTTTGCATCACATCTAGAGTTGCCAACCGATTTAGCATCAGTCTCCACACACACATGGCCATCCTCAGGGGAACTGGGCTCTTCCACACATGATCAGACCAGCTCACCGCTTTATCATGATCCCTAACCGCTAGCCAAGCTGCAGGAAGGCTAAAGTTGGAGTCTATTGTGCCTACCCATTCGACGGAGCAATCAGCTCTTGACGGCAGAATATCGATATCTATCATGCTGAATTTATAAAAAAGAAGATTAACCTATCCCGAAGATGTCACCCAAAGACCGACCATTACCATTTCAATCAGCTATTGTGCCTCCTCCTCCTTTCCATCCTCCTCTTCTTCTTTCTCTTCCCCGTTTGAACCCCAACCCATCCCGAAGATGTCGACACCCAAAGACCGACCATTACCATTGCAATGTCAGGTGGAACCCACCAACACTGGGATGCTAGTGTCAGTGGTCACATACCGACATTGCAATTAATGACCATGGGACCAATCGAAATTGCAATGACAATGTGGGCCTGTGGCCGCCGACAGCTTCAGATGGATGGTTTATGGTTCAGATAGGAAAGAAGAGGAGGAGGAGGAAAAAGGAATGAGGAAATGGGAAGAATGAGGAGGAGGAGGAATGAGAATGGAAGAGGGCGGTGGAGGGGGACTGTATTGTCAAAACGAGGTGACGGGGGGGGGGGGGGGGGGGGGGGGCGTCAGGGGATGGGGGCATCATAGAAAAAGAAGATAGATTATGGTGGAGGTGGTGATGGAGGTTAGGGATGAGAGTAGTTTCTAGATTAAAATAACTTATAATTTATAGGGTGTGATATTAAAATATTGGTCGTAAAATGTATATAGAGTTTTTTTTTTTTGGTTGAGAAACTACTATCTATTATCACAACCCAACCAACTACAAAAAGATACGAACAAAAACAACTACAGCAACCCAAAACCAACCCAGCTCAGCCTGGGTAAAAAAAATTTCGACAATAGTATGCCAACTATATATGCGTCCTGGATCGTGATCGCCCTGAGAGGAGAAGGGATGTTCAATTGATTGATTAGGATCCCATCCAGCAGATGACCCGTCCTAGCCAACTAATCAGCATGTCCGTTAGCTTCTCAAAAATATGCGACCACCTAGCCCCGGGGAGACGCTGAATAAGAGCTTGACATTCGCGAATAAAAGCATCAGTTTGTATACATCAGAATAGGCGTTGCATAGTCACCAGTGAGTCGCCTTCAATCCAGATAGAGTGAGTACGGACGTGGGATAAAAATGTTTGTAGTCCACGGCACAGAGCGAACTCCTCTGCAAGAAGGACTGAATAAGAGAATAATGGGAAAGAACTGGTCAACAGAACCTGGCCGACGTGATTGTGAATCAGAAAACCTCCACCAGCCAAACAACCTCGTTGAGCAACAGAACCATCAAAGTTAAGCTTTAGTTCACCTGGTTCAAGAGGCCACCATCGCACCCCTACCACCTCGATCTGACAGTACCTGAGCGCATTCGGTGTTGAGAGCTGTCGATACTCATGTAACAGTAACCAAATTCGTCAGACTACGGTTCACGGAGCCTCAACTAAGTCATCAAAACAATCCCGGTTGTGACCTTTCCAAACTTCCCAAATCAAAGTGAGCACGAGCCTATGGTTTCCTTCAAACGCGTAATTGTCATGATTTGACCGATTGGCAACCAGGTGCATCAAGATACTCGGAACATTAATGTATGCCAATTGGCTCACACAATCCCATACAACTATAGTGTGGGGGCAGTCCAGTAGGGCATGTTTGATATCCGCCGAAGCCAAGTGGCATTGAGGGCATTCACTATCAACGTTCATCCCGATGCGGTTAAGATAAACCCAAGTGGGGGCCCTCTTGTGGATGATAATCCAGCCAAAAGCCTGAGCCCGAAGCTAAGAATTAGCCTGCAATAGAGCCTTCCAAGGGAAGACTAGGGGGCCTTCGCTGGTTGCTCCATGGAAAGAAGGAAACGATAGCATGCCTTAATGGAAATCTTATCCTCCGCATTTGATCCCCACAAGTACTTCACATGTGGCACAGTGGATAAAATAGGGACTGAAATAATGTGTTGCACCCATATCTTAGAAAAAATTTTCTGAATTAAAGCCACGTTCCACGTATTATCCGACCCAAATAGTTGATGAATAGATACAATCTCGGGGGACAAATCCATGTTAATCAGGATATGCAATCTACTGAAAGGAATAGGAGAAGCCCAAGACTCCCTCCACGGGTCGAAATCATCGGAATAGGAGAAGCCCAAGACTCCCTCACTAGTAGGAAGGCACACTACATCCCACGGAAGAAGATGAATACCCCAATCATTCGGAGCTTTGGCCCAGAGAAATTGTCTGAATTCTCTTTCCATTAAGGAAATAATCCTCGACGGTGCCCATTGGTGAGCTAACATGAATAAGAGCATGGAAGTTAGCACAACCTTCACCAGGACCACTCGACTAGGGAAAGATAGGTATCGTGCCTTCCATCCTTCTAATTTATTTAGAATCTTGGTAGATATCGATAATACATCAGATGCCAACGTTTTTTTACCGGTAATAGGGATACCCAGATAATTGAAATGACCGTCAATAGGGTCGATAGCAAGAGAATTCTGGATAGTAACCTGACGAGAACACTCCACCAGCCGGCCAAAGACTATAGAAGACTTGGAGGTATTGACCGATTGCCTAGAACAAGCGCAATATCTCGTCAAGATGTCCATGAAACAATAAGTCAGCTGGTCATCATCTTGAGTAAAGAATAAGCTGTCATCAGCATAATGTAACATGATGATGGAGTCCGCTTGGGCCGAACGCCTAACCCCAACAATCTGCCCCCGTTGCTATGCCTGGGATATATTGCGATTCTGGACCTCCGCACCTAAGATAAACAGGTATGGAGATAAAGGATCCCCTTGTCGAAGTCTACGGGATGACTCAAACCAACGAGTTGGCGTTTCAACTAATAAAATGGAAAAGGATGGGTGCGAAATGCATTCAACAATCCATCATACCCAACGAGGGGCAGAGCCAAATTTTCACAAAACCTTAAGCAAGAAACTCACTCCATACGATCATAGGCTTGTTCCATATCGAGCTTTAAAGCCAGAACATGCCCATTAATATTATGATACTCCATCGAATGCAAGGCCTCTTGAGCCAACAGAATATTCTTCGAAATATTCGTACCTTTAACAAATGCCGATTGAGCCGACAAAATAAGTTTTGGGAGGACACCTTGCATCTTGTTGACCAGGATTTTAATTAGCGATAGTCTTGTATTGGACATTGCAAAGACTTATGGGTCGAAAATGCTAAGGTTTAACAGCCGGCTGGCATTAGGGATAAGCACTAAGAAAGCAGCAGCACAGTTCCGAGGAAGGATGGAGGTCTGAAAAAATTCCCCGATAGCTCTAGTCACCACCCTCCAGTTGTGCATAAAGAAATCAACAGTACGTAAAACCATCAGGACCCGGGGCCTTGTTTCTGGCCATACCAAATAACGTAGACCGAATTTTGCAATCCGAGACCGGACGCGTAAGGAATAGATTATCCTCCACCGTGAGAAGAGTAGGAACAGACTCCAAGAGCTCGGCCTGAGCGACAGGATCATTGGATTGCCATTTGGCTTCGAAAAACTTAGATAGCAGAAGCTCTAAATCTCCTAGGTTCGTACAAACCTCACCATTCTCCAAACTCAAGGAATAAATGTGATTAACCCACCAGGGGATTGGAGAGTTGGCAAGCAACTGATGCTTTGGTGATGAGGTTGTGGGTTCAACTCTTCCTCCCCTCGATTTACCCAGGAGTGAAGTGGGAATTGCCGAGTGGGTCGGGCTTCACTCCCGGAGGGATTAGTCCGAGCCTGAAGTGGGCCATTGCCCGAAAGGTTTCGGGACACCCGCCGATGTCAAAAAAAAAAAAAGAAATAAATGTGATTACAATGTCGTCTCGAAAGCATGATCTAGTAGAAGAATTTGGTATTACGACCACCTCCCATGAGCCATTGAATCCGCAATTTTTGTCGCCAATGTAAATAGAGTTTGCTGGTTGGACACAACGTATGCATCATACCTGTGCATTTTTGGAGCCTGTTGGAGTTAACAGTGTATGTATCCTGTCGTTACCTTCACCACTCGATCTTGAGTGGTTGTATGCATGCCATTTTGTTAGTGTAATTGTTCATAAAAAAAAATAGAAAAAGGTTATTTTGACTTTGCCCCCCAAATTTTACCTTGAATTAGACTTTTACCCCCATATTTTTATTAATTAGATTTTACCCCCCAAAACTAACTGTTCCGTCAGCTCACCATCTACCTAAAAAAAAAAAGAGCGATCCCTATCCACCACCAAAGAGGCCAATAGCTCTCTTATCAAAGAGAGACACATCCCATCAAGGCCGATGCCATGCATTCATGCTGTGTATGCATAGACTGCATCCTCACAGCTACGTACAGCCGTGGGATGCGAGTGCTGCAGTATTAATTAGGGGTCGGACTTTGACGGGTTGAAGGGTCTGCTCATGTCCAACTCGATTTGTACAAATCTTAACCCATTATGTTTACCCATTCTAGTTGCTCGGGTTGCCGATGAATTTTCTAATTAAAAATGCTTATACACATAAATAGATAAAAAAAAAAACAAAAAAAATTAAATTGTATAATTTTTTTTTATTTACAGAATGAAAACATATCTAACCCATATCCTCACATATTTCAAACGAATTCTTAGCGTTTAACATCAAACAAACAGTTTTTGATTTTCATAAAAAAAAAACTACCAAAGCAGTTAATTTTAGTGTGTCACTTCCTCTGGTTCCTCGGATTGGGAAGGTCGGTATCCAAATCCATTTAAATTGAAATCGGATTGATTTTTTTTATCCAAATCCGTCCAAGTTTTTAACCAACTTTTTTTCATGTTTGTCCATTGTTCGGGTTGGGCAGGTCGGGTTCGGGTCAGACCCGCCCAAGTCCCACCCCTAACACTAATCCTGATGATGAATAGTCATGACATACGTCAGCATGGTATCATGTCACATCCTTGCCAAGCCAAGCTACACCCTCCACATCCCCAACCACAACAAATTAAACCACAACACTTTCAGATGAGAGGTCCAGCATACAAACAACAAGCCAACGGCCCTTAATTCCTCCACTGCCCACATATCCATAACCGGAAATCAGTACCGTGGAGCCTTTTCCTTCGTCCAAAACAAAGGGCTATATTGTCATTTCACACCTTGGGTTGTGTGTGTGTGTGTGGCTCTCTTTCCTTATCTCCTCCCACCCTCTCCCTCTTAAATAAAAGCCCAACTCCCTCCCCACCACCCAGCATTTGAATTCCCCTCCAAAACAATGTCATCACCCGAGAGCGATAAGGGAACACCTGACGGCCCGGCGGAGGAGCTGCAGCTGCCGGAGCTGCTGAAGTCCGCGACCGTCCGATCGCTCCACACGGCCATCGACCGCGAGTGGGGCTCGCTCCCGCGCTCCGCGTGCCAGACCGCCGCCGGGAGGGCCCTCTGGAACCACGTGATCCACGACCCGGTGGCCGAGGTCCTCGCAGGCGAGAGCTTCCTCAGAAGCCTCTACGAGAAGATGCGTCGGGACCAGCTGAGCAATGCCCGCGAGCTGTCCGGGGTGATCCTGGCCGTCAGGACCCTCTGGTTCGATTCGCGGCTCGAGGCTGCGATCGGCTCTTTCGAGGACCCCGGAGCTCAGGTGGTTCTCCTTGGCGCAGGCCAGTGATTGCTCTGTTATCTCTCCTTGATCCCTTCTCACGATAATAGTTGGGGGGTGACCTGACGGAACAGTTAGTTTTTGGGGGTAAAGTCTAACTAATAAACAGATGGGGGGTAAAGTCTAATTCAAGGTAAAATTTGGGGGGCAAAGTCAAAATAACCCTAGTTTATAATTCATCCTCTAGAACACCAACAAACTGAAGAATATTGGACTAATCCTTGATTTCGTCGACTAATAAGGTTATCAACTGAATCGTAAACATCATTAAAATGATCGAAAATGAGAGATGAGTTAATACGTGTCCTAAAGACACAAATAACATAAAATTAAAGGTTATATATTAATTATATCCACTATGTTGCCACTACTCCGACTCGAACCGAGATACTCTAACACCACTACTGATTTCACCATGAGAGTATCATATAAGTTAAAGTCACAACCAATCATTTGGGCTCAGTGTCAGCCCTTTTACCCGACATTTGGGGCTGAGTATTCAATAGTTGAGCTGGGTGTAACCAATGGTTGTGATTTAGTTTCGGCCTTCACCTAATTTGAACCTATCGTGCTTTAAAATAATAATAATTAATAGTCACATCATGCTGAGTCGAGATTCAATGATTCAATATAGTTATGAAACGAATAAAGGTAGTTTAAAATCTTAAAGTTAGGATAAATTATGAAAACCTCCTTTGAACTATGCTTTTTCTGCATTTAGCTCCTTTGTCAACTTTATCCAAAAATTACCATTATCAATTACCAATAAGACTCAAAATTATTTTAAAATATTTAATTTATACTTAATATGATAAGGATATTTTTGAAATGAAAGTTGATGGTGGGGTCTAAATGCAGATGGAGCATAGTTTAGGGATCAAATTGTAAAAAAAAAAGTTGAGGGAGCAATATGAAATGAGGTGTATAATTCAGGGGAGGTTTTTGTAATTTGGCCTTTAAATTATGGGAGATTTAGTGAACGGTCCCTGACAAGAGATCGGTTTAAGGAGAAGGACAACCAACAAGATGGTGTTACACCAGGTCCCACCCAAAAATTAAGGATACAACTAGAGCAAGTTCCATACATTACTTTTATCCATTTTTAACAACCAAACCGACCCTTAGAGCATGCCCCTCCGTCCTTGTCGCTGCAGGACTCAATCCGTGTAATTGCTACAGTGATTTTACTGTAGCATTTTTTTGGGATGTGATTTTACGAAAAAAAATTTGCTTCAGATGTTTCACTGTAGAAAAGAGTAACATCATGTGCAGATTGTTACGCTACAAAAATTGTTACTCAATCTTTAAAGATTGTTACTCTTTTGCTACAGTGATTTCACTGTACTAATTTTTTTGCCCCGACGATATCTCTCTTAAAAAAAAAATTGTTACAATGATTTCATTGTAGTACAAGATTAACAATTTACATAGGTTGTTATTAAACAAAGATTGTTACTTTTTTGCTACAGTGATTTCACTGTAGCAAAAAAATAAATATTTTTCAGCAGAATTTTACAAAAAAAAAAAAGCTATAGTGATTTTATTGTAGCAAAAGAGTATTAATTTCGATGATTGTTACTCTTTTTGCTACAATGCTTATGTCAAGCTCAGACCGGGCCCACATGTACAGGGGTCATGCTCGGACCGTTGCTCACATGCACAGCTGCACATAGGGATAATTTGAACATTTACCAATCGAGAGAACCTATCATCAATAACCGATGTTGACTGACTTTATCTCTAAATACCTTCTCTTAGAATTAAAGGACCTATCACAGATAACCCCTTAAGTTAAATTACTGAACATTCATTCATATATGAAAATTTATATATTGTCATGCAGGCATGGATGCAAGAGCCTACCGACTCGGCTGCCTGAAGGAAAGCATCGTCTTCGAAGTGGACTTCCCGGAGCTGTTACAGACCAAGGCGGCCCTTATACAGGAAGCAATGGGGTCTGCCGAACCCCAGCAGATAGCAATGCGTTCCAAGTCCTTGATCAGAGTGGCTGCCGATATCCGCGACGAGGACTGGCTCGATAAGCTCCAGCGATGTGGGTTCGCTCCCGAGAGGAACACGGTGTGGGTGCTTGAAGGCATCATCTACTACCTCCCCCACCTCCACGCGATGCAGGTCCTGCGGTCCATAGCCGCCAATTGCGCCCTCACTCGCACCGTCCTCCTCGCCGACTTCATGAACGAATCCTCCACCTCGCTCTGCCATTCGACCTTCCATTTCTACAGCGACTGGCCAGATCATCTGTTGCCGACCCTCGGGTTCTCCCAGGTTAAGCTCTCGCAGTTGGGAGACCCCGACGCGCACTTCGGCCTGCTGCATGACCCCCAAAATCTGTTCAACAGGCTAAGGGACTTGCCCAGAACCATACAGACTCACCCTGAGGACGGGACTCCGTGCCGCCGGTTGTACCTAGTAGAGGCCTCTGGGTTCCCCAGCCAGGCCAGCTCATAGGAAAGATCAAACAATTGTTGGAGATGTTGGCTTTGTGTTTGAAAACCACACATAACCCACTTTGGGTTTAGTCCCATATCGGTAAGGGAAAAGTTCATTTACCAACTTAAAAAATATTCTCCCTTTCCCCTCACTAGTTATCACACAAGAGGAGAGGCTCTACAAGCTTACACATGCGTGCGTGTGCGTGCCAGGCAAGACTGAGTTTGGGCTTGGGCGGCACATGTGTGTGCACTCGCGGACCCGGACACGATAGCACATTCCAAATGGCCTGGTCCGCACCAGTCTTATTTTTATTTTTTCTTTTAAATCTTTCTTTTAAATATATTTAATATTTTCCATTTTGGCTACTAGCGGTTGCTACATGCTAGCCGTTACGAGCAAGCTCTCTGCGAGTTGTAACGTGCGTGGTTAATGGGCTTAATCGCAGCCCACGAACGGCTCCCCTCTTTCAGCCTCCCATTAACTGCCCGAGGCCTATATAAGGCCCGGTGCAGCCATGGAGAAGGTACAGTCTGAATTTTGGAATTGCTCTCTATCTTTCTCTCTCCCCTCTCTCTCTCTCTCTCTCTCGGATCGAGCCTGTGCTACGATGCTGCCTCCTTGCTCCGAGAGGATCTCCTCTTCTTTAAAGTCTTGCTGGATTCTTGCAAGTTGTTTGAGATTCGCAAAGCCTTCTTGAAGCCATGCCGACAAGAAGGAGGTTGCCTGATCGGGATCGTCTCGTATCTCTGATATCCGTTGCTACGAGACTCGCACAAGGGGGACAATAAGATCAATTCTTGGGACAGCGCATGGCGCGATTCGACCATCAGTGCAGAGTTTATAACTCTCATATCTTCCTATTGTTAGATCTACTCAAATTGATTTGCATCTAATATAAAATGCTAAATAATTACAGATAATTTAGATTAAGAGATCTAAATTATGATTGAGAATCCTCTTATCCATCGCAGCCTATTATGATTGAAATTAAGATCTGACAGATAGATGTCAAGACAACTTTTCTCAATGGAAATTTGAAAGAATATATATATATATATATATATATATATATATATATATATATATATATATATATATATATATATATATATATATATATATATATATATGAGTCAACAGGTCAGGAAGATATATTTTGCAAACTTTAGAGATCCATTTATGGATTGAAGCAAGCATCCAAGAGCTGGAATATCCATTTTGATCAAACAATCCGCTCATATGGATTTGACCAAAATGTGGATGAACCTTGTATGTACAAGAGAAATGATAAGACTATAGTGGTATACTTAGTATTTTACATAGACGATATTTTACTTATTGGAAATGATATAGGAACTTTGTCTACAGTGAAAGTTTGATTATTCTCGTAATTCATCATAAAAGACTTAGATAATATGAGTTATGTTCTGAGGATCAAGATAACTCGAGATCGTCAAAACAAGACTCTCTCGCTCTCACAGACTACTTATATAGATAAGATACTGTGCAGATTCAACATGCAGGACTCCAAGAAGGGTTTCTTGTCATTCAGATATGGCTTGAAATTATCTAATGATTAATATCTTAAGACACCTGAGGAGAAGGCAGAGATACAGAAGGTACCCTATGCTTCGGTAATTGATAGCTAATGTATACAGTCAAGACTAGATATCTGTTTTGTAGTAGATATGATGGGTCGGTTTTAGTGGAACCCGAGTCCAACTCACTAAACAACTCTGAAGAGTATACTCAAGAACCTTTATCATATGAGGGATTATGAGTTAGTTTACACTTCATAGGACCTGACGTCGATTGGATACACGAATATTGACTTTTATGTCAGATGTGAAATCTATAAAATCGACTTCAGGTTATATTCTCATGTTAGGAGGTGGAGCGGTAAGTTGGTGGAGTATGAAGCAAGGTTGCAATTCAAACTCCACCACAGAAGCTGAGTATGTCACAACATGCGAAGCAACAAAAGAGACGGTATAACTTAGAAAATTGTTATTATACTTAGGGTGTGTACCAGATGCTCAGTTACTTATTGTATTTTATTGTAACAATAGTGGAGCGATAGCACGGGCCAAGGAGCCAAGGCATAATTAGAAGGAAAAACATATAAAAAATAAGTTCCATTTGATCCGACAGTTTCAAAAGAAAGGAAAAGTAGTGATGACCAAGATATTATCTACAAACAATGTTGTTGATCCCTATACAAAGGTGATTCCTGTAAAGACGTTTGAGCAGTATGTAGAAGTTATGGAGTCAGAACCGTTTTTCCTCGCTAGACCAAGTGGGAGATTATTGAGTGAGATATTATCTAGGAATTGTAAAAACCATGGTTGATTAATAAATAAGTTGATATTTATTAGAATTACTTTATAGTACATATAATATGTGTTTAATATAATGAACTTAAAAGAGCTATGACTTTATAGTGGTTTATCTGAGTGAGAAACTTAATGGACTGATACTATAAGCCTAAATAGTTCGTAGGTCTGGTTATGGTTGGTCGTCCTATTAGGTTAAACTATTAAAATAACAGAGAATAGATTTCTCCACCATGGTCATTGCTAGGCGCATTATTTGTGAACGAACAAAACCAACACGGCACACAGATTGATGAGCAGACACCAGTGTATATAGCCGTGTTTCTGCTTAGGGTAATTGGTCATAAACCTTGAGGAACCATAACTAGTGGATTAACCAGTTACATGTAACTTTGGTTTACTAACATGTGAGGGATCTAACCATAACCTAATACCACGGTGTGCTGGGTTACTAGGCTGGTATTGCATTGGCATGCCAATCCTCTAGACCATCCACAACCCTATCAAGAGGTGCGTTCTTTGGTCTGACATACACCACACTAACCCCAGGCCTGGTGGTCAGCAGTTGAGCTGTTGACCGGATCCGGTTGTTTGGCCAAAGCGACTAGAGGTGCAATGTGATAGTCAGCCCGGGAAGAATCTAGTTATATGGTCACTTGAGTTTGACAGTGCTCTCCACCGCTTGAGTTGACTCATCGCACCAAGTGAAGTGACATCATATTACCAATACTAAACGAAGAGCAGGGGTATACGAGAGAGCTTAGTAAGTTTGGAAGAATTGGAGTGCAGCCTGTGACGCACTCTGGGTGACCACACAGGTTAATAGAGACCCAGAGGATTGACTGGGATACTTGGATAGTGTGTCGATTAGGTCCAGTTGGAATCCATGAATCCTAGTGCCTGAAGGTTCTACCTTATCCATAATCGTTACGGGTTATTACTTTTTTATTCTCTTAAACACAATAAGAGTTGAAGATATAATTTCATAATTATCCTACGTTCCATGAGTGCTTCATACGAGAGCAGGGTAATTGCACGGGGCTGAATGTGTTTAATAGGGGGCAACCCCAGAATAGTAAAAAAACATGAAGTTGCCTTTATATCATGTGGGGTTAATTTCGTGTGTGTGTGTATCGCATTAGAACACGATAATGAAGTTTGGTGGTTTTTTTTACTATAGGGCACCCCAGTAAATAGTAAAAATACTATTTATCACCCCTCGACGTGTTGACTATATGCAGATGAGATTCCCTATCACGTCCCAGAAATCTGAAGACTAATCTCTAAGATGTAAAAAAAGAAAGAGGTGAAGGGTTTGGGTTCTGATCAAATGACTACACCAAATTGGAGATCTCAAGACTTATTTCTATGCATTCTCACACAGGTGGAGAAAAAAAGAGGTGGGAGAAACAAAACTCAACCTTTAAGAAGGCTATCCTCTCAGTATGTGTAGCACATCAGTGCTACTATATACTGACATGATATTTCCTCTAAGGGAGTACGACGCTCAAGCCTCTGACAACGAGCCAAGTAATTAACCTTACCCCCTCCCTGGCACATGGGTACACTAGTCTAGTGATTCTATCTGCAAGGTTGATCAATTAGGTCATGTATATCTTATTATATTTTAAGATGATTTATCCTAAGCTTGGACCTGAGAAGAGGCCTACCTAAAAGAGTTTTTACAACTGGATCATTGCAATCACAATCTACACTAACAATACTATAAGTTAAACTAAATCATAAAGATAATCTCATTCTAATAACCATGATACAATCCCAACGATGACAACGTAAAGTCTATAAAAAGGGAACTACAGCTACTAACTCTACCACTGCTACCATACTCCACAACTGCTACCCGTGCTCCAGCTCTGGTACTACCCTGCAAGAAAGTTTATTCGTGAAAAGAGTAGTGATCCAAATGGGGCCAGTTCAAACCACTGACCGGCAAGTAAACCCCGCTCTAAGAAGGTGAGTATGTGCAAGGGTGTCTTAAAAACAAGATTTAGAATGATAAGAATACAGAGAGTAATAATATAACTAATAAGAAATATTCTAAGGGACCAAATAAAGAATGTTGTGAACTTGCACTAAGCTACTATTTCTCCAACTCCAATTTAATGATGCACTCATTATCTAATCATAATATATGTACATGTGAGTTGTAAAGGGTTCCAATAGTATGCATCATAGCACCAACCATATGTCAAGCTTTGTACAAGTACAATATATGGTTAATTTCAATCATTTAGTAATCATGGGTCTCAACTGTAATACCCAAAATTCCAGAGCTGGCATTTGCTGATGGCACATTGTTCTTGATTAACTGTTATGTTGGTACATAGAATATGTTGGACCAGACTTGAGTTGGATCGGGAAATGGGTTCCGGGTCCAGGTCGCGAGGCAACGGGTCTCAGTGTGCAGGTATTTCGGTGCACAAAAATCACTTAAAATAAATAAATAATTAAGTCGTTAGGTTGGCGAATCAATCGGACCCGGCGAGATTCACGGGCCGGCGGGTCACGGCACAACACGGGTCCGGTGTGAGTGCCCTTGACCGCCTCAAGAGGGAAAAAAAATAACTAAATCTAAAAACCCCAAAACCCGAACCTAACCCAACCCAACCCACCAGGCGACCTCTCTCTCTCTCTCTCTCTCTCTCTCACACACACACACACACACACACACACACACACACACACAGCCGTTCACCCTCACCCTCACCATCCCGTCCATCTCTCTCTCCCCTCACCTCCCCCTCTCCTGCTCTGCTCTCCCCTCACCCGATCCCCTGAAATCCGGCCCCCCGGATTTGCTGTACCCGACCGCCGCCCCCATTGCCTCTTTAAAACCCAGATCCGACCCCCCTATTCAGTCTGACCCTCTCCCTCCCCTCCGATCTCTCTTTTTTCCCTTCCGACCTCCTTCTCTCTAATCTGTTTCCCCGGATCCCTCTTTCTCCCTCCCGATCTCCCGATCTAGCCCTCTTTCCATTGACCTCTCTCTATCTCTCTTTCTCTCCGACCTTTTTTTTTCTTTTTTCTTTTTGGCGTCGGGATGTAACCGGACGAGACAGGGGAAACTAGCGCCGGAGAGGTGTCGCCGGCCGGAGCAAGGAACCCGATCAGGCCAGCCCGTCTCCTCCCCAATCTCTCCCCTTCCCGATCCCTCTCTTTTCCCTTGCGATCTCTCTCTATTTTTCTGATCGGGATCTCCCTCTCGGTGGTGGTTTGCACGCCGACATCGGAGTGGAGTAGTCGGCCGAAGTAGGAGCTGCAGCCGGGTTCGACGACCCCATTGACCAGGTCAGCCGCCCCTCCCCTCTCCTTTCTCTCTTTTCATGTGGTTCTGCTGAAGACCAGCCCAAACTTTTAGCCCTGTGGTTTGCCTTCGAGGCGACCATGGCAATCGACCTTGCCACCGGCGAGGCCCAACTCAGCCAGGCCAATAGAACTAGTTCACAGCTTAGGTGATGCCAATCGCTTCACCGAGAATAAGCTATTGGCAGGTAGAGGATGTGGTGAAGTCTCCACCACGGAAACGTGGGATTTCTATTCACCTGACCAAGCACGATGATCGTATTGAACAGGAACCAAGATGGTGCACAGTTTAGTGATTCAGACACTGGTGCATAAACCGTTTTACTACTATGAATAATATGTCATTAACTCTGAGGGACCATGTACACTAGGCTAACCAGTTGTGTGGTGCTTTGATGTGCCAACATGTGCGGACCTTCCATAGTCCAATACCACGGTACGTTGGGTTACCCGGCTGGTGCTTGAGTGACATGTAATCCCTACAGGTTATCCGACGTCCACGGTTGGATGGGTGCGTTTTGATGAGTCAATCTGTCCACACAATTAATCCAGGCCTGGTGGTTGTCAGTATGACTGATGATGTTCTGGATGCTAGGCATAGCACCGGAAGGTGTGTGATGTTATAGATGACAAGTCATCAATTCCTAGTTAGATGATCGATCGGGATCTGACGGTGCTCCCCACCGCCCGAGTCGTATCATGGCACCAGTAATAGGAGGGACTAAGGATTATCAGAGTATAGTAGAGAACAGGGTTACGAGGGAGTAACATAAGTTTAGGATCACTAGAGTTCAACTCGAATCGCACTCTGGGTGGCTACGCAGGTTAATCGGATTAGGGCTGATTAACAGAACTTTCGATGTGTCACCGGAACAGTTAATCAGGTATCCGGTTGAAGCTAGAGATCCCGAACCTTGAAGTTTCCACCCTGTCGTTGCATATAGGAATTGTTCCCCGACCTAGTTGGATACGTTGGATGCGGAGTAGCACGATGGAGCTCAAGCCCGGAGCCTAAGAACCTAATTCACATGTGTTAGGGGTCGTAGGGGTATTTTGATAAATACTGAAATATGGCTCAGAACATATTGAATATGGATCTTAGAATGAGCGGAATAATTTCAGGAGCTCATAGGCACTGACGGAACTCGATTCCGAGTAGCACACCTCACTCAATCTCTCTTTCAGTTTTTCACTGTTCGTAAAGGGCGTTTTCGTCCAGGCTTTACGATAGAGCTGTGGAAACCCTGAAAACCGCCCCCCCTCATCCCTATCCATCTAGGGCCGGCCCTAGCTTGCTTGTAGCACTAGGAGGCCGGCCCTATAAGAGGAATACATAGGGAGGGGTCGGCCCTAGCCTCTCCCCCTCCAGAAAATCCGACCCCCCTCTCCCTCTCTAAGGTTTCGGCCAAGGAAGAAAGAGGAAGAAGGAGGAAGAAGAAGGAGGAAGGAAGGAGAAGGAAGAAGAGAGAAAGAGAAGGAGGAGATCTACCGGCACGCCGTCGACTTCGCAACGAATTCCTTCGTCGGCTCGTAGTCCTTGCACTCAGAGACAGGACTTCGAGGATTCCTCAATTCGCAAAGGACAAGGTGCTATTCGACAGTTTCCCTTGCGATTCAAGTGCGGTTCATCATCATTCCATTCTCTTCGGATCATAGATTCAAAAGGTATGATGATTCTAAACACCTAACTAGATACATGCATGTCTTCCGTAGATCGTAATATGCCTCTAGGGTGTCCGCACATATGTTAAGATCATAGATTTGCATGTAGATTGTTTTGTAGAATTAATTGTAATGAAACATACACCGTATGATCTTCGGATCTTTGTTTTGCTTCCGCTGCGACTCTGATAAGCGGATCCAATTCCAACATTAGGTGCATATATGAGCTGTTGATACAATTACTTTGCCTCACCCAGTCAAATCCCGGGATCGCTAGCTTGGCGTAAGGGTCAATCGACAATCGTCGATAAATTTGGATAATCACAAGGTTTGGCCTCATGGCCTAACATGATCGCAATCGCTTCGGCATAATTTTATGATATACACTTTACTCCACTACTAAGCAACAACCACACACCCTGCATTCATACTCGCTCTCTTGCAAGCATTCCTAACTATTTCACATCACACGCCCCACATCCTATTCACTGCACTTGTAGCACAAAGTAAGCCTCATTCGTAGGTTTTTCAACAAACACCTCATAAACACTCACATACACACCAACCACTTATGCTTCCGAATTTGTCAACCGCACTACTCTCTCATACACATGCACCCACACCCCCCTCACCATCCTGCATCATCATCATTACCATCATGATCATCTTCAACCTCTTGGTTCTCTTTATATCATCACCCTCCATCACAATAGAGAAGGAGAAGTATGGGGTTGTACCCTCTGATCTCAAGAACATCCACCAAGGGTCAAAGGAGATCAAGAATAACAGGTGGATGGTGGTGCAATGATAACGTGATGGTTTGTGAGGTTGGGGTCAAAGCGACAGGGTCAGGTATGGGGTGATGATCGGCGGACGGCTTGGGCCATATGATGGTCATTGGGGTAGTGTCTGTGTGGTCAGCGGTTGCCTAGCCTGGCCCGGCTTGGTCGGGCCCGCTGATTGCACAATCGTGGGACACATGGCCGATGACCATGGTTGCGGCAAGGGAAGAAGAGGCAAAAGGGGCGGCTACGGTCAGTCTCAACAAAACCCCCAAACAAAAATAGGAAGGAAGGGGGGAGGAGAAGAGGGCTAACCTGGTTAGGGAGCCCCCGGCTCCGGCCGTGGACTCTCCACCTTGCTCCTCCCCGACTCCTTGCTCCGGCCGGCTGAGCGCTGCGCCTCCTCCTCATCGGCCACCTCGTGGCATAACACAACACAGAGAGGGAAATGAGAGAGACAGATGGAGATTGAGAGGGTGAGAGACCGAGAGATAGGGTGAGAGGGATGATGGGTTAGGGGTCTGATTTAAAGGGTGAAGGGAGGTCGGTGGCGTGTGGGTGAAAAGGAGGACAGACACCCTAGGGCACTAGGAGATTGAGAGAGATGAGAGGATGGGAGGGAGGGTGAGAGAAGGAGAGGTCAATGGCATAAGGGAGGTGGAGGAGATTGACTGTGAAATCAGGTAAACAGAGGGACAGGGGTTTGAGAGAAGGGGGAAATGTGTCCCCTCTTGTTTCTAACAACACAAGAGAGAAAGAGAGAGAGAGGGAGGTAGCAACAGTGGGTGCAGCCGGTGGCCCCTTGCGCACCTCCGGTGACACCCCCAACCCCCTCCTCCTCTTCCTCCCTCACACGAGCGTCGATGACCAGCCAACAATCGAGCCTCCATTTCCGCCTCCCTTGTGCGCCGGCGACAATCTTATCGACCTCCCGGATGCCCAATCGGCCCGGCCTCCCCCTCTCCTCATCAAGTTTCTCGGAGTCCTAATGTGACTGTGGGAGCTGAGGTACGTGGAACGAGATTACCATATGGGAGTTTCAACCGGAAGATTCTCTACCCCAATCAGACGAGTTACATCTCGCACAGTCTGTGGATTACAACATGATGCTTAATAAATAAATATATACATTATAATGAAAAATATTCATATGACCCATGAAATCTTAACTACCTAACTTGTGTGGTGGGTAGCGAGTCGAGGACCCATGGAATAAATCCATACATGTGTGACTGGTGGTGATTAATGACTCATATTAAATACCTGATGTATGTGGCTGATGGAAAGTTGATGAATCGTAATGATCAATGTGCATGGGGCTGGTGGATCATATATACTATTGTACATAGAATTTTGGGCTATCTACTACAGTAGCCTATTTTAGTCACATGGCATTATCATGGTTGATACTATGAAAGAAAGTGTACCTTGCTGCTAACCAAGCAACATGCTTAGTGTTGCTCTAGGGTGTGCTTAGTCTCCATTAGGGTTGGTCGCCACTCCTTAGTTGTCAGTGCTCGAAAGAGGTTTCATAGGAAAAACTTGGTAATTACACTTTTTTTCTCTCCTTATAATATGTCAAGGGATTTTCTTCATGAAGTGGTATGAGACTCCTCATGAGGAAATTGACCTAACAAGACATAACCTAGAAATGAGTTCTCTCATGAAGTGGAATGAGACGCCTCATGTGGAAATTGCCGGTTAAAGTATGAACATATAAACAATGGTTACTAGACACAATAAAATAGATCACTTAGTACAAATTGTGGTAGTTGTAGTCCTTCAGCAAGATTTGATATGCTAGCTTCCAAATCTTATCTACATTGTGTTTGTTCCCGTGTATAATTTGCTTTATAGTAGAACTGCTAGACTATCTCTAAATACGTAAATGTATGTCTCATTTTGTTGTAATGCCTAGACCGTTCTCATAACTCGCATGCTAGTTCTCGCGCTAACCCATAATTCCTTTCTCTGGGTCTGTCCTCTTGAGGTCTAACCTTTGCAGGTAATAGCTTAGAGGATTCTAGCCAGAGAGTTTTGGAGTTGATCCTCTTCAGTCAGGCGTGGAGAGCTCAGTTCGATGTTTTTATGTAAAGGGTTGTAATAAGGAGTTAAGTTTTGTAATTGGAATAAGATTGTTTAGTTTTTTTTGTCTTCTTAGTAATTTGCTCTGATGCAACCTTATTAGGTAGGCCTCTCCTTAAGGCCCTCCCTTATAACCATAGTAAAGTAAAGGATAAATAGAAATTAATGATCAAGTTGACAACTGTTGAACATACTAGACTTGAGTTCAGTGATTTATTCACTCTTACCCTTTCGCCTCTGCTTCCCTCATGAGGACAAGACCAACGCCGGGTAACTGGATGTTCCGGTACAGTTAGGCCTTGTGGTAGTCCCTTTCAGGGACAAGCCGCTTTTCCAAGCATCTAGCATGAATCGCAGGTTGCTGGTTAGTCCGAGCAAGATAGAGTGAATGAAGCTTTCTAAATAAAAAACCTTCCTCACCTCACGTCCTAGGTTTGTTTTTGTGGTTTTGTTGTGACCGAAATATCCGGGGTGTGACATGCCCTAAGTGTTAGGGTACATTATCATGCACAGGATGGGCCATGCATGCTTCCGCATGAGGCAAACGACTACTAGATGCATGGGGGGCATTTTGGTCCAACCAAAAGATCCTACATGCCCTAGCTTGGCCGCCCCTCTCATTAGGGTTAGCTTGCATGATCATCATCTCTATAATTAATGGATGATAAAGATTTTAAAAAAGATTTAAATCTATGCCCTTAATTGTAAAATCTATATATGGCGACTAGATAATTAGGGAACATTAAGATATATATATATATATATATATATATATATATATATATATATATATATATATATATATATATATATATATATATATATATATATATATATATATATATATATATATATATATATAGTTTAGAGAGAGAGAGAGAGGGGAGGGGGAGGGGACGCATCTCAAGGCAGATAAGAAAGGGGGCTCGGTTCTCGAGGCTTCCCTCGGATTTTCTGAGAAGAGGGCGATAAATCCTTCGAGGGTTCCCATTGTTGTGGATTCGGTAGGGTGGAACCCTTGGGTTCATCCTTTTTTTTTTTTTGGAAAGGTAACTCTTGGGTTCATCCTTTGTTGAAGGGTGGTTGGTGCCTCATGTTGATTTAGTGCATGCAATGTGATTTGCGAGCAGGGTGTGAAGCTAGCAGTACTCAGGAGCCGAGGTGATAAGGACAAATAGTTTGAGCAAAGGAGATTGCAAGGGATTGCGTGTGACGATTGCGGTGCGCCAGGTCGAGTAGCTCATAAAACACCTGTTCGTGTGAAGCATAGGGGTTTGGTTATGAATCGTCATAGATCTATCGGGGTAACTCTTTGGACTCTTGTACCTTTTGTCTTTCTAGTGGATCACTTGCACCTCGAGGATCATGATCTCGGTGTGATTTTTTCCTTCGGGATGGTTTCCACGTAAAAATTGATTGTGTGCTTTACTTTACTGCTTAGTCATATATGCTTATTCCCTTAGCATGTAGTTGGTTCCTAGGTCCTCATCTGTGATTGATCATCTGAGAGGAGAAGAGCGCAAATCCCTTTGTATTGCAAGATAAAATATTTAATAGAGCTTGCATTTAGCAAGCGAACACAAACAAGATTAAAAAGAGTAACCCATCAACTTGTATGCATTGTGCTGCAAGGGCAGACGAACGTGTGTGCATATTTTATAGGTTGAGTGTTCCCTTCGAACTCTGGGAACCTCCTTATTGAACCCCTATATGTTATGTAATTTCACAAATCGAATCCCACGGAAAAATGACATTTAACGCTAACGTGTTTACGAACCTAGATATGGCATCGAATTTAAGTTCTAAATATGTTATATGGTTCAAAATGAAGAAATTACATGCAAACTTCAAGAACTAAAAGAACGAAACCGTTATTCGAAAAACACGAAGAACAAGGGTTCGATTCTCACCGAATTGAATCCCACATCATGACATTTAACCTTAATATGCATAGGAACCTAAATCTAGCATCGATTTTAAGGTTCTAACTATTTTGCATGGCACAAAATAAAAACATCACAAACTTTACAAAATTGGCAAAAATCCATAGATCGGCTAGATTCATGGATCAAGACATGTGAAAGCCTATTCTAAACATTAGGAAGCCTAGATCTAACATATTGTAGCTTACTTTGAAAGGTTTTGATGAAGTTCCACAAGCTTTTTTCCTCATCTCCTTCACTTTTTCTTCTCCTTTTCTTTCACTTCTTTTCTTTCAAAGGGAACTAGTGAGCTTCACTAACAAATTCCTTAATAGCCTTATGGTTTTTGGGGAAGGGGAGAGTTTTCTAAGGACTGAAATTTTAGCCAAGGGGTAGGGAAGAAGTGGCTTTAACGAAGGATGAAGAGATAAGGAAAGGGAAGTAAAACAAAGGGATCTTGTTTCCCAATGTGAAAAGTACATAGGGGCTGGAAGTGATGTCATGAGGGGCCCCACTTGATGGCCATCCATTTCCATAAGGGTTAGGTTAGGGTTTAATCCCGTTTAGGCTCTAATTAAGATTAGTTTAGGGTTAATTAACCCTAGATTAGTGTTTTATACTAAAAACCCCTAAAAATAGTTATAATCCCTAAAATATCTATTTTCCATTATATTTAGGTCCAAAATAATTTTTTATATATTATGAAAAAAATCCAAATTTTAAAAAGACCGTTTTGTCTTTTATATGTTAGAGAGGCCATATCTCCCTGTATGTGAGCCTAGACCCCGGATGAAGTAAAAATGCACATGGGGGAGATGTTTTCTACCCCCCAAGTGATGCTAAAGTATTCCAGAAATACTCATATGAATTTCAGTGTTAGGGCTTTACATCCCCATTAGGACGAAAAGTCCGTATTTTTTCATATGCAGCCTCTGTTCACTGTCTCCCTGATTCAATCTCTGTGCACTTACATCCCCATAAGTGTCACAATATATCTCATTAGATACTAAATAGAATATATATATATATATATATATATATATATATATATATATATATATATATATATATATATATATACTAGTAAAAACCCCGTGCCCAAGGGCACGAAAATAATTTCAAGGATGACAAAAAACATTTTGAGGGCGGTGATAATATTTAGAGGGTAGCGGCAATATTTTGAGGGTAACAGTAATAATTCATGAGCAACAATATTATTTCGTGAGAATGGGAGGTCATAATATTTCGAGGGTGGCAATGGAACATTTCAAGAGCGGTAACTATATTATTAGGGGGTCCAATAATTCGAGGGTGGCAACAGAATCCTGACAGCTGCCGATCCCACTTAGCTCGATCGCCATGCAAACTAACGATTGTGGTAAGATTTTAACTCGAAATCCCTCCCTCCAGGTTGCTCTCTCTCTCTCTCTCTCTCTCTCTCTCTCTCTCTCTCTCTCTCTCTCTCTCTCCTTTGTCGGATAGGAGAATCCTAAGACGACCCAACCCAAGGCCTCACCCATGCTGTGGTGGCATTCGTTGGTTGCCAACTATTTTCATCCCCTACCGACATATATACAAACGAATGACTGTGAGGGTACAACCTAAAGACGACCCGATCCAAGGCCTTACCTATGATCTAGTGTCATTCAACGTCTCTCTTTATATATATATATATATATATATATATATATATATATATATATATATATATATATATATATATATATATATATATAGAGAGAGAGAGAGAGAGAGAGAGAGAGAGAAAGAGAGAGAGAGAGAGAGAGAGAGAGGGCTGTTACGTTGAGCTGTGAGCTGCGGTAGGAGAAAATGAGCTGCGGGTATTTTGACACCCTTAGAAGTTTTGGAATTTGATGAAATTTGGTGAGGGTGTTGTCTAGGGTAAGATTATCATCCTCATCAATTTTTATCAAATTCCAAAACTTCTAGGAGGGTCAAATGTCGAAGCAAAATCTGCAGATTTTAACGGTGACTATGGACGACAGTTTTGCTTCGACCATTTGACCCCCCTAGAAGTTTTGTAATTTGATGAAAATTGGTGAGGATGATCATCTTACCCTAGACAACACCCTCACCAAATTTCATCAATTTTCAAAACTCCTGGGGAGCAAAATACCCGCAGCTCACTTTCTAAATCGGCAACTCACAGCTCACTGTAACATTCCTCTCACTCTCTCTCTCTCTCTCTCTCTCTCTCTATATATATATATATATATATATATATATATATATATATATATATATATATATATATATATATATATATATATATATATATATATATATATATATATATATATATATATATATATATATATATATATATATATATATATATATATATATATATATATATATATTCATCGGAGGGATAACCCCTAAACGAATTGACCCAAAGCCTCACCTATGCTCTGGTGGCTTTCGACTACAGCCAACTGATTTCAGCCCCGACCGACGTGCAAACGATAACTGTAAAGGTATAACCTGTAGATGACTCGACCCCAGACCTTACACATGCTTTGGTGGTAATCGACGGCCGTAAGTTGAGTTTAAGCCTGACCGGCATTTAAACAAATGACTGTGTGGGGACACAGCAGGCGCGCACATGAGCAAGAGAGAGAGAGGGGGGACACACATCGAGCGAGAGAGAGCGGGGGGGGGGGGGGGGTACAACGGGATTGAGGGAGAGTGTTGTGAAGGCACAACCCGTAGACGACCCAACCCAAGCCCTTACACATGATTTAGTGGTATTCAACGACTGTAAGTTGATTTTAACCCTGACCAACATTTAAACTAATGACTGTGAGGGGATGCATGGAAGGCTCGAGCGAAAGCAAGGGAGAGAGGGGGGGGGGGGCAGAACGGGATAGAGAGAGTTGAGAGAGGTCCCACGATAGGAGAGATAGAGAAAGAGAGAGAGCAGTAGAAAGAGATTTCTGAGAGAGAGAAAGAGAGTGAGAGTGAGAGAGAGAGAGCTAAAGAGATGAGGTTGGGGGGGCGCACAGCAGGGGAGAGAGATAGAGATATAGAGAGAGAGATTTCAGAGAGAGAGAGAGAGAAAGGGCGGTGCACATTGAGCAAGAGAGAGACAGAGAGTGGGGAGAGGCACAGTGGGATAGAAAGAGAGAGCTGAGGGGGGGCCCATAGTAGGATAGAGAGATAGAGAAAGAGAGATTTTTGAATGATTTTCGAGGAGAGAAAGAGAGGGGGCGCACAACGAGCAAGAGAGAGACATAGAGCGGGGGGGGGCACAGCGGGATAGGGAGAGTTAAGAGGGGCCACAACAGGAGAGAGAGAGAGAGAGAGATTTTTGAGAGAGAGAGCTAGAGAGTTGAGAGGGGGCGCACAGCAGGCGAGAGAGAGATCTAGCGGGAGGGAGAGATTTTCGAGAGAGAGAGAGAGAGAGAGAGAGAGAGAGAGAGAAAGTGAGAGAAAGTGAGAGAAAGTGATCGGGAGAGAAAGAGAGAGCGAGCGGGAGAGTGAGAAATAGAGATTTCCAAGAGAGAGAAAGAGATAGGGGTGGCAATCCTTGACCCGACCCGCCAACTCGACCCGAACCTGACTCAAAGTTAGCGGGTTTGGGTTTGGCCTAAACGGGTTCGGGTCATAAACAAGTTGACTACCCGACCTGACCCAACCCGAACCAATCTAACTTGACTTGACCCAACTCGATCAGTTTACATGGGTTCTGTTGACGCAACTCGAGCCGACTTGACCCAACCCGACCCGACCAGTTTAGTAAATGGGTTAAACGGGTTGTGTCGGGTCAGCCCGTTTATTAGGTGGGTCGGGTTTGGGTTTAAGTTTTTGAGCCGTTTATTAAACGGGTCGGATTCGAGTTGGATGTTTTATCGTTATACCTATGTCTCAACCCGACTCGACCCATTGCCACCCGTAGTATTCGTGCCCAGCTACCAGTTCGTTGGAGGGCGGACCACGCGGTTTTAATGGATCGGACGGTGGAGCCACACCGTGTGTATATATATATATATATATATATATATATATATATATATATATATATATATATATATATATATATATATATATATATATATATATATATATATATATATATATATATATATATATATATATATATATATATATATAGAGAGAGAGAGAGAGAGAGAGAGATGATAAAGTCGTCCGATGCACCGTTGCGCGATGCACACGTTGCATGCATCGCACGCACGCAGCGATGCATTTGACGGATGTGGTGCGATCACTGCTGCGACGTCATATTATCCGTGCCCACCTACCTGTTCGTTGGAAGGGGGACAACACGGTTTTAATGGATTAGACGTTGGAGCCACACCGTATATACAGAGAGAGAGGGAGAAATGAGAAAGCCATCCGATGCACCGTTGCTTGCGTGCGATGCACACGCTGCATGCATCGCACGCAGTGATGCATCGGACAGCTGCGATGCGATCACAGGTGGGGCGTGGGCCCTATAGTATTCGTGCCCACCGAACGGCTGCGCTGCAATCACGGGTGGGGCGTCGGCCCTTCGTCCCACCTACCTGTTCGTTGGAGGGGGGATCATACGGTTTTAATGGATCCGACTGTGGAGCTACACTGTTCCGTGTGTCCTACGGCTGACATTTAATCACATGACTATGCTATAAAGTCGTTGGCATACAACGGGATAACTCCTCCAGGGTTTATCGCATCACATGCGTTTACTAACAAATTAAAGATGTCCTTAAAAAAAATAAATTAAAGATGTTGTATTTTTCTGTAATTAAAAGACCGATCAACCAATTAAATCACACATGGCTGCATGAAGAATTCCCAGATTTAAAGTTTTTTTTTTTTTGTTTTCAGGAAGGCCCGGGTTTGAAGTTGTTAATTATATGTTAGGGTGGCATCCGATGCACCGTTGCGCGATGCACACGTTGCATGCATCGCACACACGCAGCGATGCATCTGACGGCTGTGGTGCGATCACTATTGCGGCATCATATTATCCATGCCCACCTACCTGTTCGTTGGAACGGGGACAACACGGTTTTAATGGATCGGACGTTGGAGCCACACCGTATATACAGAGAGAGAGGGAAATGAGAAAACCGTCCGATGCACCGTTGCTTGTGTGCGATGCACACGCTGCATGCATCACATGCAGCGATGCATCGGATAGCTGCGCTGCGATCACAGGTGGGGCGTGGGCCCTATAGTATTCGTGCCCACCGGATGGCTGCGCTGCAATCACGGGTGGGGCGTCGGCCCTTCGTGCCCACCTACCTGTTCGTTGGAGGGGGGATCATATGGTTTTAATGGATCCGACGGTAGAGCCACACCATTCCGTACATCCTATGGCTGGCATTTAATCACATGGCTATGCTATCAAGTTGTTGGCATACAACGGGGTAACTCCTCCGGGGTTTATCGCATCACATGTGTTTACTAACAAATTAAAGATGTCCTTAAAAAAAATAAATTAAAGATGTTGTATTTTTCTGTAATTAATTGACCAATCAACCAATTAAATCACACATGGCTGCATGCAGAATTCCGGCATTTGAATTTTTTTTTTTGTTTTCATAAAGGCCCGAAGTTGTTAAGAGAATCAATATAATGGTGTGGGCCCCGCTCTTTAATATTGTTAACAGTATTGTGGGAGGTGAGTGTATTTATGGGGGAGTGGGGACCATGCATATGTGGCACCAACATTTTTACATTAAAACCCAACAATATATTATATTGTTTAATTTTTACAAATTGGTCCTTTCATCCATTTATTTCTTCTCCTCATCAATCTCATCTCTCCATCTTATCTCCAATCAATCTCAACCGTTCCCCCCAACCCAAATGAATCGCACTCACTCAAATGAAATTCGTTACGGATGACTATGATTGAGTCTCCCTGTTTATCCCCCTCCTCTGCATAAATCTCAGCCGTTGCTTTGTCTCAGTTCATTTGTCCCCCCCACAACCGTTGTCCCTTATTTTATACTAGTAAAAACCCCGTGCCCAAGGTCACGAAAAAGATTTCGAGGATGACGAAAATATTTCGAGGGCGGTGATAATTTTTAGAGGGTGGCGACAATATTTTGAGGGTGGCAATAATTATTTCAAGGGCGAAAATTATTTCAAAAAAGATGACTTATTTCGAAGGTGACAATAAAACATACATTTCGAAAGTTGCAACAATATTTCGAAAGAGATAAAAATATTAGTGAGCGATGATAATGCTCATGTCTGTTGATACTTGAACGTGTGGGTGCAAAAATTGTACCGGACCAGATCAGAGCAGCATGGGCCCGCGCAACGGCTCAAATGGGTAAGCCCGCCTGGGCTCATATGGGCCCACTCTACGAGGCTCGCAGATCAAGCCCTACCCCTTATTGGGCCCGAACAACGGCCCAATAAGGGCCCAGCAAGGAGGCCCAGAACCAGTGCCACGTCATCAGCGCCACGTCATCACTGCCATATCGGGCACGTGTCTACGCTATAAAAGGACCCCCAAGGCATCCAGGGCGGGGGTTGGTGATTCGATCAGAGGAAGAGGGATTCCAGATCCAGAGCAAGTGCAAAAGCTTACTTCTCTCCTCCTAGTTTCTCTTCTAGTTGCTCCGTGCAACCCCATTGTAAGAAGCTTCTCTCGGCCTGTCGAGAGAACGCTCAACCCTTTATATTCAAATTATAGTAAAGATCAGGTGGCACCTCTCGCCCGGAGACGTAGGTCGTAAGACCGAACTCCGTCACCAACCCTTGTGTCATCGCCCTTTACTCTCTCTATCTATTCTCACATCTCTCTAACTCTACAAACAATCCAATTCAATCAAGGCTGTGGGGGCGGGATTCTCGATCAAGGCGGCTCGGAAATTTCCCCCCACAATCTTTGGCGCCGTCTGTGGGATATCGTTAGAGGTCTTACCCACACCTCTACCGACTCCTATTCAACTTGCGGTGACGAGCCACAAGTCCTCATCCAAATCAACATCAACGCCTTCATCATGCCGACATCAACACGCTCGATGGTGAAGGCCAGCACCAACCCACCAAAGGCGGGTGCTAAACGAACAAACGATATGCTGATCGAAGAAGAACAAGAAGTCTCGGTTGCAACCAGCCGAAGAAATGTTCGGGAGCGGCTGGGGCCGCAAGGCAGCCATCCAGAAGGGCACAGCGATCGACGAAACCCATCATCCCCGAGGCGTCGATCTGGCAAAGAACACGTTATTCAAGGGAGCAAGCCTCAGGCTACATACGAGATCTTGGCTGCTGATTTCCGGCTGTTGAACCTTCTCAAGAGGAACGCAGCCCTCGAGCAAGAGAGGGATTCCCTAAAGAAGGTAGCTGAAAGAGCGGGGGTTGTGGCCCACAACTCTCCAACTGCTGATGAAGACCAACCAAAGACCTTCGATTCCGCCCATTCAAGTCGAAAGCTCGAAGGCAATTCGGCTACGCCCTCTCGAGGCTAAAGTCCGATAAAAAGGCCCCTGGCAACCCAGGTCAACCAAAGACCTTCGATTCCGCCCATTCAAGTCGGAAGCTCAAAGGCAATTTGGCTACGCCCTCTCGAGGCTAAAGTCCGATAAAAAGGCTCCTGGCAACCCAGGTCAACCAAAGACCTTCGATTCCGCCCATTCAAGTCGAAAGCTCGAAGGCAATTCGGCTACGCCCTCTCGAGGCTAAAGTCCGATAAAAAGGCCCCTGGCAACCCAGGTCAACCAAAGACCTTCGATTCCGCCCATTCAAGTCGGAAGCTCGAAGGCAATTCGGCTACGCCCTCTCGAGGCTAAAGTTCGATAAAAAGGCCCCTGGCAACCCAGGTCAACCAAAGACCTTCGATTCTGCCCATTCAAGTCGGAAGCTCGAAGGCAATTCGGCTACGCCCTTTCAAGGCAAAAGTCCGATAAAAAGGCTCCTGGCAACCCAGGTCAATCAAAGACCTTCGATTCCGCCCATTCAAGTCGGAAGCTCGAAGGCAATTCGACTACACCCTCTCGAGGCGAAAGTCAGATAAAAATACTCCTGACAATCCAGGTCAAGCTAAACTATCAACTATACTTATCCGAGGCGATGAGAATAAGTCCAAGGCAGACGTCGCCGCTTTGACATGCACCAAGTACAAGGAGACATCCTTGGCACTCGAAGATAAAGTCCGAGGCGACCAATGCCTCGGCACTCTACAAGCCCAAGGCGTAGCCTTTGGCACTCGAAGATAAAGTCCGAGGCGACCAATGCCTCGGCACGCTACAAGCCCAAGGCCCAGCCCTTGGCACTCGAAGATAAAGTCCAAGGCGACCAATGCCTCGGCACTCTACAAGCCCAAGGCATAGCCCTTGGCACTCGAAGATAAAGTCCGAGGCGACCAATGCCTCGGCACTCTACAAGCCCAAGGCCTAGCCCTTGGCACTCGAAGACAAAGTCCGAGGCGACCAATGCCACAGCACTCTACAAGCCTAAGGCCCAGCCCTTGGCATTCGAAGACAAAGTCCGAGGCGACCAACACCTTGGCACTCTATAATCCCAAGGCCCTACCCTTGACACATAAAGATAAAGTCCGAGATGTCGTCGCCGACATATTGGCATTCGATCAAAAGTCCAGGCTTAGTCTTGTCACTCAGGTCCAAGCATTAGATTGTCAATGGCCATCACCTTTTCTCGACGACTAACGGTTCCAAGCCGGTCAGGGGGTGGTTGGTCTGAATCTGTCAGTGCGTGTCTCCACACTGGTGCAGTCGACGGTGGGTAACACAGGATAAAATGGTGCTTCCTTGATCCTGGCCAAGTCAACACCCTCGCGTGACCGCAGTACCTGGTGAATACAGTAACCATGTACGGTAATACATTGGGTGAAGACCGGCTGACCATCATGCGGCGTCATCCTAGATTATCTCTAAGAAACCCCCTCGAATGTAGCATTGTCCCTCGCCAACATCCTCGCGCACCAGCGTTTTACCGAAAAAGTGTCGGTTTCAAATGGGGCTAAAATTCGAAAAATACACTATTTTCAATACCGACACTTTTTGGCCTCTTCTAGCAGCCCCAATAATGGGGTGTCGGCATCAACAAGCAACCCCCCCTCGGTTTCGCACAAAAACCGAGTGGGGAAAGGGTGACGGCACACCGTCAGTAGCACACCCCTCGGTTTCATCAAAAAAACCGAGAGGGGGTGTGCATCGGCATCAACAAGCAACACCCCTCGGTTTCGTCAAAAAAACCGAGAGGGGGTGTGCGTCGGCATCAACAAGCAACCCTCCCTCAGTTTCGCACAAAAACCGAGTGGAGAGGGGGTGACGGCACACCATCAGCTCACCCCTCGGTTTCGTCAGAAACCCGAGAGGGGGTGTGTGTCGGCATCAACAAGCAACCCTCCCTCGGTTTCGCACAAAAACCGAGTGGGGAAGGGGTGACGGCACACCATCAGCAGCACACCCCTCGGTTTCGTCAAAAAACCGAGAGGGGATGTGTGTCGGCATCAACAAGCAACCCTCCCTCGGTTTCGCACAAAAAACCGAGTGGGGAAGGGGTGACGGCACACCATCAGCAGCACACCCCTCGGTTTCGTCAAAAAACCGAGATGGGATGTGTGTCGGCATCAACAAGCAGCCCCCACTCGGTTTCGCACAAAAACCAAGTAAGGGGGGGATGCGACGGCACACCATCAGCAACCCACCCCTCGGTTTCGACAGAAAACCAAGAGGGGGGGTGTTCGGCATCAATACCAACCCACCTCGTGGTTTCGTCAGAAAACCGAGAGGGAGGGTGCTCGACGTCATCCAAAATCTATTAGTTAACCCGATTCAAGTGTCATCCACACACAATGATCATTCAAAGACGAAGAGCTATCTTCCATTGAGTTGGTTGAATAACATCTCAAATAAAACTATCAAGTTGGTTGTACAAACTTCACAAGCTTGGAAATTCCTCTCTCATCTGGGGGTGGACCCGCGGTAACCACCACGTCATCGTGGAGGCCTGACTGTAGTCCCTAGTGAACACAGTAACTAGGTGCAGTTGGATGCCGACCAGTGATACGTGAATTATTGCAAGTCAATGCGTCTTAGAGATGCGAGCAAAAAAAAAAAAAAAAATGGCCTGCTTGCTTTTTAAGTCACCTTTTTACGAAGATGAATATCGAAAATGTTACACGTTAAAGTATATGATGTTTCACGTCCACTTTGATCGATTTTTCGGTGCCGACGTGACGGTACCTTATACGCGTTGATCCGACGCACGTATGAAAAGTTACGGCTGTCGGAAGTTTTCAAGGTCTTTTTCTTCGAAGACTAGCATCAGAATAATTACACGGCAATGACGGATGCGCTCACGCCCTCAATTTGGTTCGTTACGCGCCCAACTCGTAGCAGGCCAAGCGCCGGGTATGAAAGAAGAACTTGCACCTCTCCCGGCCCACGCGTACGTGCTCTTGGCGACAACCGATCAGAATGGGAATAGGGGGTCGAATGAACAAAGCACCCTCCCGCGCATTCTCCTCATGTAATTCGTCACACGGCGACGAGGACGAACCTAACTCATCCTCCCCTGCCGCGCACTCCATCTCGCAGCGGACCGAGGCGACCCCTCCGTGCGTGCTGTCTCACAGCGACCCGAAGCAACCCCGCATGTCCTCTTCGCAGCGGCCCAAGCCGACCCAGAGGTGATCAGACGAACCGCACTCCCTTTCTCTTTTCTCCTCCGGCTCGCAGTACCATGGGGAGAAGATCCGACTCCACCCCCCACGTGCACCCTCGACGCGCAGCAACGGAGAGAGGGAGAGGCCACGGCGGGGATCCGTGAACTCCCGATGATCAATGATGCCTCATCCTCCAACCCGTCGCCGCTGCCGTCCGAGCTGCTAGCGCCGGGGTTCAGGTTCCACCCCAACGATGAGGAGCTCGTCAGCTACTACCTGAAGCGGAAGGTCTCCAGCCGGCCCCTCCGCATCGACGCCATCGCTGAGGTCGACCTCTACAAGGCCGAGCCGTGGGACCTCCCCGCCATGTCTCGGCTCCGGAGCCGGGACATGGAGTGGTACTTCTCCGGCCCGCGACCCCTCATCAGCCCGCCTACCATGCTCCATGCTCCATGCTCCCTGCTCCCTGCTGCACCAGCCCGAGCCCGGCGTCCGCCGCACCAGCCCGCCTGCCGTGCCTCCTGCTGCGCCAGCCCGAGCCCGGCCTACGCTGCACCGACCCCCTATGCAGCCCGCGATGACAGAGGAGAGGAGAGGGTCGGACTGATCTCCCCTACGTGAGCTCCACAAGCATGCACCCGACCTCCACCGCTGCTGCGCTGGCCCGCGCGACCCAACCTCGACCTCGCGTCGACACCGCCGCCCGCCGTGCCACATGCGTCGCCCATGCCCACCACCTGGGCCTCGCATGCGCCCGGCCTCTGTGCCGTCGTCGCCGCTGCTGCTGTGCCTACGCGAACACAAAAAAAAAAAACAGAAAAGGAGAGAGAGAGAGGGATGCGCTGCTCTCTCAACTCTCACGTGAACGGACTACAGATAGAAGGAAAGAGAGAGAGAGAAAGGAAAGAGAGAGAGGGACACTGCTCTCTCACGTGAATGACAACCAGAATGGAAAGAGGGCCTCACGGGATGCAGCCTCACGGGATGCGCCATTCACTTGCCGGGCCCCATTCTCCTGTGTACAGCACAAGCAAAACAAAAGCAAAGAAAGGAAAGAGAAAAACAAAAAAAAGAAAGAGAGAAGCAAAGAAAGGAAAGAGAGAAAAAAAGAAAGGAAAGAGAAAAAGCTCTTCTTTCACCAAAAGACTCTCGGTATGCTCTCGGTACCCTCTCGGTATGCACTCGGTATGCTCTCGGTACCCACTCGGTATGCACTCGGTACCCTCTCGGTATCCACTCGGTCGGAAAACGCACTGGCTTTTCAGAAACACCCCCTTGCAAAACCGAGACTTTTTGGCTTGCACCAAAAGGGTCTCGGTACCCACCCGGTATACTCTCGGTACCCACTCGGTACGCACTCGGTACCCTCTCGGTATCCACTCGGTCGGAAAACGCACTGTTTCTTCGGAAACACCCCCTCGCAAAACCGAGACTTTTTGGCTCGCGCCAAAAAGGGTCTCGGCATCGGCGGAAGAAGGCTCTGCTAATGCGAACCGCGGCACCGACAACCCCCGCCAACCGCGCCAGGATCCTAAAGCGTTTGCACCATGGAATCCCAGCCGACCCAGGGGGTCCTGACCCGACTGGGAGGGGGTAACTGTGGGTGCAAAAATTGTACCGGACCAGATCAGAGCAGCATGGGCCCGCACAACGGCCCAAATGGGTAAGCCCGCCTGGGCTCATATGGGCCCACTCTACGAGGCTCGCAGATCAAGCCCTACCCCTTATTGGGCCCGAACAACGGCCCAATAAGGGCCCAGCAAGGAGGCCCAGAACCAGTGCCACGTCATCAGCGCCACGTCATCACTGCCATATCGGGCACGTGTCTACGCTATAAAAGGACCCCCAAGGCATCCAGGGCGGGGGTTGGTGATTCGATCAGAGGAAGAGGGATTCCAGATCCAGAGCAAGTGCAAAAGCTTACTTCTCTCCTCCTAGTTTCTCTTCTAGTTGCTCCGTGCAACCCCATTGTAAGAAGCTTCTCTCGGCCTGTCGAGAGAACGCTCAACCCTTTATATTCAAATTATAGTGAAGATCAGGTGGCACCTCTCGCCCGGAGACGTAGGTCGTAAGACCGAACTCCGTCACCAACCCTTGTGTCATCGCCCTTTACTCTCTCTATCTATTCTCACATCTCTCTAACTCTACAAACAATCCAATTCAATCAAGGCTGTGGGGGCGGGATTCTCGATCAAGGCGGCTCGAAAATTTCCCCCCACAGAACGGAGTGACAAAATTTGTTCAAATGTGCCCACAATCGACGGGGACACCCACATTAGGCGAAAATAACCTAATTCTTAGACAATGCTCACATTCAGAGATAGTGCCTATCACCACTTGGACGACCGCCTTCAATGGCCAAACACTTTCAATGAAGCTACCATATTCGACGGGAGGTCAATTTGTTTAACATCATTCACATTAGGCAGGGGCGCCCACATTTGGTCGTGACAGTCACATTTAAATTCAGATGGTTTTTATTTTTAAAATTTATTTAGGTGATAAGGCTGATGTGAGAAGAGATTAAGATAGCGAGGCGAAGAGACGTGATGCCATTAGTGCCCACATGTAGTGCTCATCGACCGAATAACGTTCCTCACTATAGGTCATTGGAACCACAGAACATTCAAAATCAATTTTAGCATATAATAGTATTAGATATCTTAAATTTTGCTTGTTCGAGCACTTTATTTTCAAAAATGATCCAAAGATTTAGCACAAACTCAAGCTTAGGTTCAAACGCAACATTTAAGCTTTGTTGAAGATCGATCGGATAAGCACAACAAAGATAATTTACTCGGCACTCATTGAATAGATGCCACGATGAACTCGGCACACCATTATTAACCCTCGAAATTTACGCGGCACTGGTGGACAATCAAACTTGGATTCCAAAAAATTAGGCATGATTTGCTCATTGGCAATGCCATTGTCTGTAGTATCAAAAGTAAATTGCAGCATGTGCCTCCATTTGACAATAATATTTCGAGGGAAGTAAACACACACTCTCTCTCTCATATCTAAAAAAAATATTTACAATCAATGCCCCACTGGTAAATCTCTCACCCTCGACATATTTAAAAAAATGTTTACAATCTGTTTTTACATACAATGAACCTCTCTCTCTCGTTCGACATATTTAAAAAAATGTTTACAATATGTTTTTACAATCAATGAACCACACCAATAAATCTCTCTCTCGACGTTTTAAAAAAAAAATATTAACAATCAGTTTTTACAATCAATAAACCCCACCAGTAAATCTCTCCCTACATATTTAAAAAAAATATTTACAATCTGTTTTTACAATAAGCATGCTTACAGTTTCTGTATAGCTGATAATCTCTTTGCTGGTGACAATGAAGCAACAACGTAGTGATTAATCCACATTAATGATGGGTTTTTTTATTTTTTTATGCCTATATCTTTTAGAAACCAAATATCATTAAAATTTCATCATTTAAAATCTATCTACATAGGAAAGAAAGCACTTATCCCGAACTCAACAAAAACAATGAGTAGGAAAGAAAGCAATTAGCCCGACTCAACAAAAAAAGTAGCAAAGAGAGCAATGACTCACCTTCATGTGAATGGCCAGCTAAGCACCCAAAGGTCGCCGGAGCTGTTGTCCACCACCAGGACGTGCAGCTGATGCCCCGATTCCCCGCCGCCGGCCCGACTGGAAAAAAGAGTGTAGTGATGGGATTTGGATCGGAAGCCCAAAGTCCATTATCCTACTTAACAAAATTCACACCTTCAGGCCATATACATCAGCATTTAGACGAAAAAAAAAACTAAGAGCAAGAAAAAAGAGTCACTCATTCTCTCTCTTTCTCTCTCTCCACTGTTCTGTGAGGCTCATGGAAGAATTTTTATTGAAGGGGAAATGAGTGATTAGGGTTTTCACCTTGGTCAATTGGGGGATTTGTCGCTGCCGAAGCGAGGTCGAGGTCGATCATTGCCGGAGAAGAGAGGAGACAATTTTGCCATCATATAAAGGTGAAGTGTTCATGATGCTAAGAGGCCCCTGTGTGGTTGAATAGATAAAAACAGAAATATTCATGAAGTTTCATAATCCATTTCCCTGTGCAACAAATCGTATACAAACATTAACCGTTGGAGAGATATAAACCGGCATCCATTTTCTTCGGTTCTCTGTGGGTATCCATTTCCCCGGCAAGTACCGAAATCACCACATGAGTGCACAACAATTTTCGGCAAATACAATGCTTTCAAACCTGATTTTTTTTTTTCTTAGCACTTTTACCTGAAACCTGATTTTGTGGGGCTTTCAAATTTTAGGAAGCAAGCCTAATCAATTGATTATAGATCAGTTATATGGATATTCGTTCACAAATCTTTTAAATAGCTTTCACATCCTCATTGGATATTTTAATCAAAGATTCAATTCATATGGGCAATTTAACCTTAATATGCATGAAAAGATTTCAAATACAAAAAAAAAATTAAAAAAAATTGCTCACACACACAAACAGAATTCAATCCCTCTATCTATATGAAAAATAAAACACTTGGAGAAACAAAAAAGAAGTGTAATACAAAACAGAAAATTGCTTTAGATATAAAATTAAAAATTTGAATAAAAAAAACTTGATCCTCTTTTTCTGACTTTTCTTTTTTTTTTCTCATTCCTTCTCTTAATAAACAACACGTTCTAGAGTGAGTTGTTGTCAAAAATCCGCAAAGATCATATGTTGGGGTGGAAAATTCAAGTCAGAGTCCTTAGGCAAAGAAAAAGGAACTGACCAACACTATGTGATGCAGTCTCATAGCATTTTTAATTAAAAGCAAAGCAAATGGATTATAAAAAAAAATTTATTAATGAACGACGGGTTTTATCCTCAGCGCAAAATATGAGGCATTTTGAGCTAGTTAACAACTGCTTTTGTAATCCACTTGAATTTAAAATCTTAAAGCAATCTTTAAACACCTAGGATAAGCTCAAAGTGTTTGGTTCAGTTTGGTTTCGAAATAGGAAAGTCGGGCATTTGATTTGATTTTTAAAATTCGATAAGCGTCAAATTTTGAAATATGAGGCATTTGCAAAGGTTTGTAACCAATAATCTCATTTTTAATGAGAGCTTCTTTTTGATTCAGAATGCTAATTCAAAATTTTGAAATCTTGGCACATTTCAAATCTTGGCATTTTGAATCTCAAATGCATTAAGGTTTTATCGGCCATAAATCAGATTTTGATTTGATGCACTATTAAAGACCACATTGGTATTGGCATTTGCATTTGGTTTTATTTGTTATAAATCAAATTTTGAGCTTATCGAGCTCGGGCTCAAAATGCTAATGCCAATGCCCGATAAGCCTAATCCAAATGCCAATGCCTGATAAGCTTAATCCAAATGTCAATGTCAATGCAAAATAATAAAAAATTTGTCAAGTCAAAAAATTCAGTCACATTTTGAATTTATCTATTGAATTATTCATTAGACTCGGAGAATTCATTAGGCATAGAGTATTCATTAGGCAAATTCAGTAAAACTCTAATCTCATGGGTATTCATTACATTACCCCCCGCCCCCCCGCCCCCCCGCCCCCCCCCCCCCCCAAAAAAAAAAAATGGAGGCAAGGATCCTTTGTTCTCCGAATCTCCATTTGAAGCATACATGCATTCAATAATATCACAAAACAAATTTGCAATGGGACCGAAACAAATTTATAATGGCATGGAAAAACAAAGGCATCTTTATATTAAATAATTTATAATACATGGTGTTAAAATTCCAATAAATAGAAATATTGATATATGTGCTAAAATCTTTTTAGTTAAAATGAACTCTAAACTATATATGGTAGGCCAAGCAGTCCAAAGCAAGGGGTCCCTTTAAGCATTGATACTTATTGATCGAATCGACCTCATGACTTTTAAACAATCGGGTATGATCGAATGTGACCGAAGGCATATTACATCCACGCATATATGTTTACATTGGAGAAATAGGTACATGGCAAACGTAAGAAAAACTTGGCCCATTAGAATAGAGGGAGGCTTACCAGAATAGGATGGACGACAAACAATCTCCACAATGCCGGGTTCCGCTGAAGCGGAACCTGTGGACTGAAAAAAAAAAAAAAAGATACAGAGTAAGCTTGACTGTCTAATTAAGAAAAGTAAAAAAGGGTTAAAAAAGGCCAGAAATTAGGAACAACAAAAGGAAAAAAATAAATAGAAAGAAAAAGAAAGGAAAAATCCCAAAGATTCGATGTAACTGCCGTAAGTGTTCTCCTACCGTCTGCACCGCCATTAGCCTCGGCTTCGGGCTAAGGCCAATTGGGTTCCGGACGGCTTCAATGGGCACGAAGAGAGGGTGCCGGTGGCTTCAGATTATATTGAGCTCTAATGCGAGATTGGACTGAGGTCTTGCATCGCTAGGACCCCAGTACACAGAGATAAGCTCGTGATATAAGCATTTGTATTTCTGTTAGACTAATTGTGTAAATAAAATAACTTACAAAAAAAAAGGACAAAACTTCTCTCTTCTTCTATCTCTTTTCCATCTCCCCCTCTTTTTAAATCACAGCCGTCCAATTTGAATCTGCTCCCCACCTCCACCACAAATGCTGCAAAACCAAAGAAAGAAAAAGAACCGATTTCAAATAAGAATTATTTATTCAGAAAAAAATATTTTGCAAGAAATAGAAACAATTGCTCCAAATCCGAAGACCTCCATTCCTCCCCTACCTGACCTAGCTTTCTTTGGTATTGGCACACCAATCAAGGCGACGGCCTTCCATGGCGGAACTATCATGATCTTCGGCGGAAAGTTTTTCCGGTGTTGGTGATTCTGTTCAACGACGACGGTGTCGGATTTGGCGACGGTGGCGGAGGCGGAGGCGGCGGTAGGAGGCTAACGACGACAGCAGCGTTCTTCGTCCTCTTCCATCACCTAGAAGTGCCTCAGTTGGGAGAGGTCAAACTGAAGATCTGAAGCTCGAGTGTTCGATTCACGCTCACTGCAATATTAATAGCTTTCAAAAAAAAAATATACCAACCTGCAACCCACAACCCAACATCCAATATTATCAGATTTGATAAAAAAAAAAAAACCCAGGAAAAGAAAATGATCACCCAGTTCATGGATTTGCAGGGATCTAAACAAAAGAACCCATTAATGGGTTCCATGGTTTTGCAGAGATCATTAATGACCTTTCGGGTGGGATCTGGTTGGAGGAGGTTGCCCACGCCGGAGACCAAATCTGGTGGACAGATCTGATCGAGATCTGTTCGCGAAGAGGAGACCGAGTGTCGAAGGAGAGATCTATTCGACAAATCTTGATCGCGCACTGGAAATCTGGTTGCTGCTCAACTTTGCAGTAGATGTGCAGTGGTCCGGCGAGCAGGGCGAGGAGGATCCCGAGATCTGGAGATCAAGGATGAGGAGATCTTGACTGTGAAAGGAGATCCGGTGCCGGAGGAGAGGAGGCTGCGCCCGATCTATTCACGTCGGAGAAGAAGTGGTTGTTGCCGGTGCAGCCTGAGGAGAGGAGGCTGCGCCCGATCTATTCACGTCGGAGAAGAAGTGGCTGTTGCCGGTGCAGCCTGAGGAGAGGAGGCTGTGCCCGATCTAATCACGTCGGAGACGAAGTGGCTGTTGCCGGTGCAGCCTGAGGAAAGGAGGCTGCGCCCGGATCTATTCGCATTGAGATCTCTTCTCTCTCTCTTGCAACGAAGGGTAACAGGGGCTTTCGATCTGTAACGAAAGGAGGGGGGGCTCTCGATCTGCAACGATGTGGGGGGCGGGGGAGGGGGGCGATCAGCAATGAGGGAGGGGGGCGCTCTTGATCTCAATGAGAGAGGGGGGGGGGAAGAGAGAGAGAGAGAGGAGGAGAGGAGATTAGGGTTGAGAGGTGGGAAGAGAATGAGAGGGAGGCGATCGGGAGGGAGAGGGATCGGTGAGTGAGAGAGAGATCTAGAGGGAAATTGCTGGAGAGGGAGAGGGAGAGGGATCGGAGAGTGAGAGAGAGATCTGGCGAGGGATAGAGAGAGATGTCGAGAGAGAGAGCAGTTCGGTGGCTTCCGAGAGAGAGAGAACGGCACAGGTGGGGGGGCGTGGGGGGCGGCTTCTGAGAGAGAGAACGGTACAGGGGCGGGGGTCTCCGGGTTCCAAGAGAGAGAGGGAGGGCGTGGGGGGCGGCTTCCGAGAGAGAGAGAACGGCACAGGGGCGGGGGTCTCCGAGTTCCAAGAGAGAGAGGGAGGGCGTGGGGGGCGGCTTCCGAGAGAGAGAGAACGGCACGGGCGGGGTTTGTTGGGCAGGATTAGGCAATGGACGGCTGTGATTGCGTTCAGCATTTAAGAGGTTGAGTGGGGTTCGGATAAAAAACGGACGCCGGGGTTAGTTGGGCAGGGTTAGGCAATGGACGGCTGTGATTGAGTTGGGCATTTAAGAGATTGAGTGGGATTCGGATAGAAAATGGACGACTGTGATTTATCCCCCTCCTCTAGATAAATCAGAGCCGCTCCTTTGTCTCAGTTCATTTGTCCCCCCCACAACCGTCGTCCCTTATTTTATATATATATATATATATATATATATATATATATATATATATATATATATATATATATATATTTGAATGATTTAATTATATGAAAAATCATGCCTTTACAGCGACGTACTGCAGGAGGGGACGACGATGTCCAGCAGGAGGGCTTGGGGCTGCGCAGGTGAGGCGGCACGGGATCCAGGGTCATGGTGCACAAGGATCTCGATTAGGGAGGAGGTGCAGGTGCAGGTGCAAGTACAGGTGTCATGAGGGAGAAAGGTGGGCGCGCTGGAAATAGCAAAGGAAAGAGGTCAGTGTAGGCTATATGCAAGCAGAGGGATGCGGGCTGCGAGGGAGGAGGCTGGCGTGGGTTACGATTTCTGGGATCGCGAGCAGCGACACGTGGCGCTCGATTTGACACTTCAAAACACAAAGAGGTGGCTTGTGTTCTGATGTCACAAGTAGTTACGCGAGGCGATCTGAGGTCGCAAGGCAGGTGATATGCAAGGCAACTAATTTAAGATCACGAGGTAGTTGATCTGAGATCTGAAATAGTGCGGGGTTGGCTCGGGACTATGAAACATTAGTACCAATCAATTGATGGTCTACCAGGAAGAAGATATCGATTGACAGGCGTCGTCGGATCTTGATCGGCAATGGAGAAGAGCTCGATCAGAGGGGGGGAAGAAGATCTTGATCGGTAGGGGAGGCACGAGATCAATCTCGCTCTGATACCATGTTATGATTCTCATACCCCTTCAAAATCGGTGATGAGAAGGAGGGGGGCAGCGTATATGAAGACGTGGAACTCCCACCTCTTTACTGATGTGGGACTATTATCAACATGTTAAGCGAGATAAATTAAGGAAGATAGACAACTAGGGTTTGCAAGAATGATCCATAGTTCTCATTAGACACACAACCAACATATATATACAATAATATATGTGTAGGGAATAAGTCCCATACACCAAGTACACATATGTAACCTACAATATACACTAACAGATATATTAGATAACGAACATTATTTCTCTTCCAGTACTTTCTATTTGTTAGGAGAGGACGACTAGGGTTTGGAGAGAATGGAATACATGCTTCATTGAGGGACAAGCCTAATATATATGTACATCAATGCATCTACAACCCGACCCGACTGTACATAGAACCCGACCCATCTCTATACATTAATACTCTTCCTCAAACTCACGGTGGATCATGTACCGAGAGTTTGCTGATAAAACACCGGAAGCGAGCAATCGTAAGGGACTTTGTCAAAAAATCAACAGTTTGCTCCGATGAAATGATGGGATGGAGGGGGCTGGCGGGTGGGAGGGAAGGGGCTGGAGGGGCTGTCGGGTGGAGGGGAGGGGCCGGGGGGGCTGGCGGGTGGAGGGGAGAGGCCGGGGGGGCTGTCGGGTGGAGGAGAAGGCCGGGGGGGGGGGGGGGGGGGGGGCCTGACGGGTGAAGGAGGAGGCTAGGGTGAGGGGAGGGACCGGAGGGTGCTGGGGGGCTATCGGGTGGAAGGGAGGGGCCGGGGGGGTGTTGTCGGGTGGATGGGAGAGGCCGGGGGGGGGGGGGGGGGGGCTGTCGGATGGAGAGGGGGGGGGGGGGGGGGCTGGGTGGAGGAAGAGGCCGGAGGGGGGATGCGGGTGTGTTGTGGGATGCGGGAGGCCGAAGGAGGGCACCGTCATCGCCGGAGTGGCCCGGAGGAGGGAGATCGGAGCCGGGGTGGCTGCCGTTGTCGCGCGAGAGAACCCTAGAACTCTGATACCATGTTAGGAAATGACGGCTAAGATTTGGAGAGAATGGAATACATGCTTCATTGAGGAACAAACCCAATATATATGCACATCAATGCATCTACAACCCGACCCGACTGTACATAAAACCCAATCAATCTCTATACATTAACACTATTTAATAGTTATAGAATATTTTTAGCTTCTATATCTATATGGAATCTTGGACTCTTCTTTAATTTAAAACTTGTGGACATGAGGGAGAATAATCCTCTACGACCATTACAACTCACTCCTCCCCGGTTCCCCCACCATGCCTCTTATCTCTTTTCCGATCCCTGGACATTAGAAAAAGAAAGAGAGATGCTATTTAGCCTCCCACTTTATCATCTCGGGTCGGGTCACCCTGATTTGGCATCCGATCATAGCCATCTCTTTGCCCGCCAGTCAGGCTAAGTGAGATTCATCAGTCAAACTGTGTGCAGCGGACGATTGTGATCAATGCCACGTCAGGGTAGCTCGCTTGAGGACTAAAAAGTTGGAGGCTAAATAGCATTTGTCCCAAATAATGTGGCATCCAATAATAACATCTCCCTACCTGTCTGTCGGGCTGGGTGTGATTCATCGATAATAGACGGTTGTGATCTGGACATGTCATTACGACTGATCTTGATGTTCGGGTTTAGAAGCTTGGGGACAAATACTACTTTCCAAGGGTGGGACCCTTTCAGGAGGATTAAGTGGGAGGTTGAAATAGCATTTCCCGCAATCCACATGATTCAGGAGGATTAAGTGGGAGGTTAAAAACACCCTTCATAATATTTTAAAATTTTTTTATGTATGCCACTGAACCAACCGAACTAACAAATGTATGAAACTCGTGTTGGAAATCTAATCGTTCTAAACTAGCAAATTTAGGATTTAATCAAATTATTAATATTAAAATTGATTAGCAAATGTTATTTTCGCAAACAAGGACAAGTCACAAATTTCTTTTAGAAATTGTTTGCTAAGGCAGAGCGGGTTCTATGGAACCGTCATTCACCTTGCCGAACTTTTCTAAAAGGGAGATACAGTCTATCTAAACTATATCTAATTATTTAGATTTCTCTATTAGATGCAAGTCGATTATTTTAGATCTAATATTAGGACAAAATAAGAGTTAGAAACTCTGGCCTGTGGTCGAAGCGTGCTAGGCACTGTCCCAAGAATCTTATTGCCCCCCTCGTGCGGGTCTCGTGGCAATTGTTCTCGGAGATACGGCGACCCCGGTCAGGCGACCTCCTTCTCGTCGGCACGACTCCAAGAAGGTTTTGCGAACCTCGTAGACTTTCAGGAACCCAGCGACTCGATGACGATCTTCTCGAGGCCGGGAGGCAGCACTGCAGCAAGGCTTTGGTCCGAGAGAGGGAGTCTCTTCGGAGCAAAGGGGCAGCACCACAGCAACACGGCACGAGAGAATGGGAGAGAGAGAGGCAGTAAGCAGAGAGGAATTCCGATTTTTGGAGTGTGTACATCCCATGGCTGCACCGGGCCTTATATAGGCCTCGGGCTGTTAATGGGAGGCTGAAAGAGGGGAGCGGTTAATGGGCTGCGATTAAGCCCATTAACCTCGCACGTTACAGCTCTCGTAACGGCTCGCATGCAACAACGGGTCGCATGCAAAACGGCTAGTAGCCAAAAAGGAATTTAATAAATGGGGGAGGACTTAATAGCAAAAAACAAAAAGAGGGCAGGTGCGGACCAGCCCATTTCGGAGGTGCTATCGTGTCCGGGTCCGCGGGCGCACACACACGCGCCGCCCAGCCCATGCCCAAGCCCAAGCCCGGCCCGGCTCGGCACGGCACACACGCGCGCGCGTGTGTGAGCTAGTGGAGCCCCTCCTCTAGTGTGATGACTAGTGGGGGGAAGTGGGCAAATCCTTATATGTTGGTAGGGGATTTCTCCCCTTACCGATATGGGACTAAAAACCCATTGTGTTGTGTGGTTTTACAACACACACATCCAACAATCCCCCACATGTGTTTAAAACCACTAAATATTAAATAATTAAAAAGTTTAAAATGTAAAATAAAAAGACTTTGCTGGATTCCTTATACTACGCAGTAGGTGTAGGTACCTTCCGGTTTGAACCTCCACTTAGTACAGTTGTATACATCCGTGAGGGCTTGGTGGACTACGCCTTGAACCAGCCTCATTTATCGGGTTTCTACAAGTAGTACACGTAGTACAGTTTTCGATGGTTCTAAGCGGGTTGCGCTATTAATGGCCTTGCGCAGATATCTTTTCTTGTATGTTTCTAGGGAGCAGCCCTGGTCCCAGAGTTGCGGCCTCACAACGACATACATATAGGTAAGTCCTAATAGGGGTGTGAGCAAGGCGACACCCCGCCTCATGGGTCTTGGACTTATTAAGAGTTTTACACTCATCCTGCCCCTTGCTTTTAATAAGCACTGACGTCATAGGGACGGGAGCATTATTCAGTGCTCCTTATTTTCAATCACTACTATAGTTTGTTTCTACCCATTGAACCTCCGTGAGGTTGGGTTCCCACTGCGGTGATTTTTCTTATGGGCTTAATCCCATCCCCCTCGACGATTCTAAGACCACTGTCCTAGATAGGCCCTTAGTTAGATGATCCGCCAAATTCTTTTCGGATCTAACAAAGTCTAGGGCAATTATTTGATTTTTCATCTTATATCTGAGAGATCTATGTCTCACTTTCAGATGTCGATTTATTTTCACGTCAGCGTTTTCTTGATTACATTTATCAATAGCTGATCGACAATCACAATGGATAGATATAGCCGGTAAAGGCTTTTCTATCAATGGGATTTCATATAGAAGATCTCGAAGCCATTCTGCTTCTGTGCTAGTGGTATCTAGCGCTATCATTTCTGATTCCATGGTACTCCTAGCTATAACAGTCTGTTTGGTGGATTTCCAAGATATGGCTCCACCTCCTAGTAGGAATACATATCCGGTTATGGACTTAATATCTATTGAATCACTAATCCAGTTAGCATCAGAGTATCCCTCTAATACAGCTGGATATCCACTATAGTGGAGACCGTATGATATCGTTCCCTTTAGATATCTAAAAATTCTTTCTAACGCATTCCAATGGGACAAATTTGGGTTAGACGTATAACGACTAAGTCTATTTACCGCGTAAGCGATATCGGGTCGAGAATAATTTGCTAGAAAACCTAGCGATCCTATGATTTGAGCATACTCGCTCTGTAGTCTAGGAAGTCCAGTATTCTTTGTCAGATGGGTATTTGGATCATATGGTGTGGATACCGGTTGGCAATCGGGGTCGTAAAATTTCCTAAGGATTTTCTCGGCATAGTGGGATTGGGATAACACTAAACCATTGTCCTTCCTAATGATCTTAGTGTTCAAAATAACGTCGGCTTGTCCTAAATCTTTCATGTCAAAGTTTTGGGACAAAAAATGTTTGATATTATTTATGATTTGTATGTTTGAACCGAATATCAGAATATCGTCAACATACAAACATAAGATGACAATATTATTACCATCTATTTTATGGTATACACATTCATCCGTTGTGTTGATATCAAATCCATAGGATAAGATAACTTCATCGAATTTCATGTGCCATTGTTTTGGGGCTTGTTTAAGACCATAGAGGGACCGAATTAACTTACACACCTTTCCCTCTTGTCCAGGTGCAATAAATCCCTCGGGTTGGTCCATGTATATTTCCTCATTAAAGTCGCCATTCAAGAAAGCAGTCTTAACATCCATTTGATGTATGACTAGCTTATAGATTGAAGCTAAGGCGATGAGGATCCTAATCGTGGTTATCCTAGCGACAGGTGAGTAGACATCAAAGTAGTCTACCCCTGGTTTTTGGGTAAAGCCCTTGGCTACAAGTCGTGCCTTAAATTTATCTATGGTACCGTCGGGTCTAAGCTTTTTCTTAAACACTCATTTACATCCTATAGTTTTACAACCAGGAGGTAAATTGGTGAGTTCCCAGGTATGGTTTTGAAGTATGGATTGGATTTCGTTATCTATGGCTTCTTTCCAAAAAGGTGAGTCTATGGACTTCATTGCATCTGTATAGGTGGAGGGAGAGTTTTCCACCATAAGTGCATAGAAGTCATCAAAGACTTTCTCTACACGGGCACGTTTACTCCTCCTAGGTTCGGTTACCGGTTCAGTCTGGTCTTCAGGTTCTAATTGGACTTCGGGTTCGATCTGAGTTACCTGATTAGAACTAGAAGCCTGGTTATTGGGATTAGTATTGATCCTAGTGTTGATCCTAGTCTTATAAGGAAAGATGTTTTCGAAGTATGAGGCATCTCTTGCTTCGATTATTGTGTTATTGGCTATTTCGCTTATTTCAGAGTTAAACACTAAAAAATGATTAGCGTTACTTTCTGAAGCGTAGCCAATAAAGATGGCATCTACAGTCTTAGGTCCTATCTTCTTTCTTTTGTTATCGGGGATTTTGACCTTAGCTAGGCACCCCCACACTTTTAGGTATTCTAAGTTAGGTTTTCTATGTTTCCATACTTCGTATGGGGTCAAGTCATTGTGTTTAAAAGGAATACGGTTAAGGATAAAACAAGCCGTCATTAGGGCTTCCCCCCATAAGTTCTCTGGCGCTCCAGAGCTTAGTAACATGGAATTGACCATGTTCATTAGGGTTCTATTTTTCCTTTCCGCTACACCGTTGGATTGGGGAGTGTAAGGAGCTGTGACTTCATGGAGTATTCCATAGTCATCACAGTACTCACTTAACTCATTTGAGGTGTACTCTCCTCCTCGGTCTGACCTAAGGATCTTAATGATTTCGTCTAATTGGTTTTCAACCAGAGCTCTGTAAATTTTAAATTTACTGAGTACTTCATCCTTAGTTTTAATAAGGTATAGGTGACAATATTTTGAAGCGTCATCTATGAACGTTACAAAATATCTATTGCCACCTCTCGAGGTTCTCCCAGAATCACAGACATCGCTGTGAATTAATTCAAGTATATGGGAGTCTCGATCGATGGTTTTAAAAGATTTCTTAGGTTGTTTCGCTTCTACGCATATCTCGCACTTGACGAGATTCCTAGTATCGGATTTAGGAATGATGTTTAGGGTCATGAGTTTCTTAATAGACTTATAATTTACATGACCTAGTCTTTGGTGCCAAGTGACCGAAGACTCAACATTCAGAATTGTAGACGAAGGATTAAAGACATTTAATTTAAATAAGCCATCACAAAGAAATCCTTTTTCAATAAAATTCATTCCTTTAGTTATTACAACTTTATTGGACTCAAATACAAGCTTATAGCCCTGTTGAACTAATAAGGACCCACTAATTAAGTTCCTCCTAATCTCCGGAACGTGGTGGACTCCGCGCAGGGTTAGGGTCTTCTCCGACGTCAGCTTCAGGTCGATCCGTCCTATCCCTAGCACACGAGCCTCAGCATTGTTCCCCATGCTTACAGCTCCTCCACCTGAGACCTGATAGGTGGAAAACAAAGATTGATCAGAGCAAACATGAATGTTAGCTCCTGTGTCAATCCACCAATCAAATGCTTGAAAGGTCATGTTAACTTCAGGGGTGAAGAGAACAGACCTGAAAGCGGTCCCAGAAGAGCCAGCTCCAGAGGTCACCATGTTGACTTGGGAGCCGGGTGGCGTTGGACCATTTCTTCTTGGATTTGGAGGTGGTGCTGTCTTCTTGTAGAAGCATTAATGGTTGGCCATGTGATTGGTCCGACCGCAGACGTAGCAGCAACGCACTCCTTCCTTCTTTTGGTCCTTGGGATGGTTTGGATTATGGTTGCTATGGTATGGCTTCTTGGTGTATGGCTTAGGCTTAGGGTGGAAGGGTTTCTTCTGGAACTTATGTCTAGGTTTTTGGAATGACTTAGACAGTTGACCCTCTACGTTGTTGACCTTGGGTTTGGATTCAGAGGATCCCTTTTCCCTGAGCCTATGTTGCTCCTCAATTCTAATAGAGTTTAGAACTTGAGTTAGGGTTAGGTCACCTTGGGTATGACTTAGGTGCTTAGAGAACTCAGACCAAGAAGCAGGTAGTTTATCTATAAGACAGGCTATTTGGAAGGTTTCATCAAGAGTGGAACCATTCGTCTTTAGGTGTTGGACTAGGTTTTCAAACTCATGAATTTGATCATTCATGGGTTTGGAGTCAACCATTTTGAAGCTGTTGAAGTCAGACGCTTTGAAGCGTTTTACTCCAGCATCATCTATGCCATATTTACGCTCTAGGGTATCCCATAGGTCCTTAGGGTTTTGAATGGTATAATAGATATCGTATAATCTATCAGATAAGGCCCCTAGGATCCTATGAAGACCATGGTAGTTGATTTCTTCTGGGGTCCTAGTGGGAAAGCCAGAAGTGGATTCAGGTTCAGGTTGTGAAGTGGAGGCTCGGGTACGACGAGTTTGGCTAGACCCATTGGATACTCCTGGTGCGGTTTCACCTATGGCTGACAATAACCCAAGTGTGGTTAGCCAGAAACGCATCTGGTTCTGCCACCTCTTGAAGTTAGACCCTTCAAACTTTTCGGGTTTGGCACTAAGGGTTTCACGGTTTGGTGAGGCCATTTCGGACCAAAGTAAGAGGTTGAAATCTGTGGATTAAAAAATGAGTTTTGTCAATTTTAAAGCACACTGTATAGATTTGACTTTCAGAAGTCAAAATGAAACTTCCAAATCCTAACGGCCAGATGGGCTCCAGGTAGGAGGTGGAGCACTAGGCTCGCTCAAATACCAAGCTACCTTGGGCAATTTAATGCCGATTTGTCAAGCCTTTCTAGACACCGTAGGTAGTGGAATATTCCAAATAATGACTCTTAGTCTTTTCTAAAATGTATGCTTTTAATTAACTTTTGTAGAGAACTAATTTTGACTAATAACTATAGCGTAACTTTTAACAACTAATAATGAAACTATTTATTCTATGATAACAATACTAACAAAATGAAATGCACAATAGAATGATAATATGATGAACGATTAAATAACAATAAGATTTTTGGATTGTTGGAAATCTAATCGTTCTAAACTAGCAAATTTAGGATTTAATCAAATTATTAATATTAAAATTGATTAGCAAATGTTATTTTCGCAAACAAGGACAAGTCACAAATTTCTTTTAGAAATTGTTTGCCAAGGCAGAGCGGGTTCTATGGAACCGTCATTCACCTTGCCGAACTTTTCTAAAAGGGAGATACAGTCTATCTAAACTATATCTAATTATTTAGATTTCTCTATTAGATGCAAGTCGATTATTTTAGATCTAATATTAGGACAAAATAAGAGTTAGAAACTCTGGCCTGTGGTCGAAGCGTGCTAGGCACTGTCCCAAGAATCTTATTGCCCCCCTCGTGCGGGTCTCGTGGCAATTGTTCTCGGAGATACGACGACCCCGGTCAGGCGACCTCCTTCTCGTCGGCACGACTCCAAGAAGGTTTTGCGAACCTCGTAGACTTTCAGGAACCCAGCGACTCGATGACGATCTTCTCGAGGCTGGGAGGCAGCACTGCATCAAGGCTTTGATCCGAGAGAGGGAGTCTCTTCGGAGCAAAGGGGCAGCACCACAGCAACACGGCACGAGAGAATGGGAGAGAGAGAGGCAGTAAGCAGAGATGAATTCCGATTTTTGGAGTGTGTACATCCCATGGCTGCACCGGGCCTTATATAGGCCTCGGGCTGTTAATGGGAGGCTGAAAGAGGGGAGCGGTTAATGGGCTGCGATTAAGCCCATTAACCTCGCACGTTACAGCTCTCGTAACGGCTCGCATGCAGCAACGGGTCGCATGCAAAACGGCTAGTAGCCAAAAAGGAATTTAATAAATGGGGTAGGACTTAATAGCAAAAAACAAAAAGAGGGCAGGTGCGGACCAGTCCATTTCGGAGGTGCTATCGTGTCCGGGTCCGCGGGCGCACACACACGCGCCGCCCAGCCCATGCCCAAGCCCAAGCCCGGCACGGCACACACGCGCGCGCGTGTGTGAGCTAGTGGAGCCCCTCCTCTAGTGTGATGACTAGTGGGGGGAAGTGGGCAAATCCTTATATGTTGGTAGGGGATTTCTCCCCTTACCGATATGGGACTAAAAACCCATTGTGTTGTGTGGTTTTACAACACACACATCCAACAACTCGTCACCGTCGCCGGATCTACAGAACCAAACCTAAACCACCAAACCACTATTTGCCGCTACCAAACCGAACCTAAACCTAAACCTAAACATTAGATCTATGGATCATGTGATAAACCCTAGGCCTAAGATTTCTTAACCTGAGTCGAATGCATAGCATTTCTCCATGCTGCTGCTCATCATTGTCGGCCCTGGCGACGACGAGCAGCTGCAACTAGTCGGGGTCGAGGTTGAGGTCACTGGGGTTGAGCTCATCGCTCGCTGCGTCGTTGCTCTCGCCGTTGCCGCTCATGAGAAAGATGGGAGAAGAAAGATGGTTCATATTAGGTTTATGAAACAAAGCAGGAATTTATCGATAATTGAAATGTAAGTTATCCTGAACATATGAAGTATGTTTTGTCGGGAGCTTATCACCAATTAACCCCTTTTTAATCTCGTCATTTCCTTGCCACTGATCAATTTCATCCAAGTTTAGATCTCCTCCAGTGCGTGGGCCCGCCCGTATCATAGCCACACACAAATAGTTGGTGACCCAAAAGTGAATCACACCCAGTGACTACGTGCGGTTGTGATGCACCCCAGGCCCACCAACTAGAGGAGATCTGAACTCATTTTTCTCTCTTTGCCCATGTAACACGCGTGTCTTGGTTATAAAAAAAAAGAAGAGTACGTGATAACTTCTTTCAGAGATGCTTTTACACTTTAGGATTTTGAAATGCTATGGACAAAATTGTGCTTCATATTGTTTCAAATTTTCTTTGCGTATGCCACCGAATCAGTGAACCACCGCTGTCTCCGATCCATTGAATGCCGCCTCCGATTCATTGAACGTCGTCACTAAACCATCGAACGCCGCTGCTGGAGCTACTCGCCGCTCCCAACCATCGAACACCGTTGCCATCGCTCGCTGGAGCTGCTCGCTGCCACCGAACCACCAAACGCCACCGTCGTCGAACCGAACCCTAACCCTACCCTTAAGATCTACAAGCTATACGATGAACCCTAGACTTGAGATCTCGCCGAATTGCCACCGAACGCCGCCGGATCTGCTCACCGAGGCTGCTGCCCGTTACCCTCGCCGCCTCTGCTGCAGCTAGGGGTGTAAAACGGGCCGGTCCTATTATGCCTCGGGCCAGGCCGGGCTAAGGGTATGAGCTCGGGCCTGGCCCGTGAATAGATATATTAAGAATTTCGTGTCGGGTTAGGTTTAGGCTAAAAGCCAGTATGTTTTTTAACAATTTTTTTTGTGTGGGTACGTTCGAACTTAAGACCACAAAGTGTTTATACCACAGTCAAATCCACTGCAATAGTTATTATGAATCAACATGTATAGTTTAAGTATATATATACCAAAATTATAGTATTTGGATCAGGCTTTTGGGTCGGGCTCACGAGCTTCCTTTTGGGCCGGGCCGGATTGCGGGCTAAAGGTGGCGGCCTGAGTCTGGCCCATGCATTTTTCGAGTCGGGCCAGGGCGGGCTGTTGACCGAGTAGGGTCGGGCTCGGGCCGGGTTTGAGCCCGTGGGCTTTTTTTTACACCCCTAGCTGCAGCCGTTGTCGGAGATGCTTGCCGACGCCACTCGATATGCTGGTCGATCCCCCGCCGCCTTTGCTACAGCCGCCGCTGCGGGAGGAACTGCTCGAGAGAGAGGGGGGGGGGGGGGGGGGGGGAGAAACGGGTAGGGGTGTGCATCGGTTCGAAACCGACCTATTTAGGCAAAACCGAAACCGATCCAACCTATGTCGGTTTTGAGAATTTGCAATCCGATCCAAACCGATTGAGATTGGAATCCAATCCAATCCAATCCAATTAAAGTCGGTTTGGATTGGATTGGATGGTCGGTTTGGGCTTTGGCCCATTTGCTTTCCAGTTTCCTACCGGAGAGAGAGAGAGAGAGAGAGAGAGAGAGAGAGAGAGAGAGAGAGAGAGAGAGAGAGAGATCAGAAGAGTCACAAGACTCACAATCGGAATGGGCGACCGCTAGGGTTTTCACGAAGGCGCCTACCCGCAAGAAGAGCAGCACTTGCGAGAGATCACAGATCAGAGAAGTCATGCCGCGTCGCCGTCGACTCGTCGAGGAGATGCCGATTGGCGATTGCCGAGGGCCCGAGATGCTCAGATGCCGATTGCCAAGGGCCCGAGATGCTCAGATGCCGTCGCCGTTGACTCGTCGAGGAGATGCCCGATTGCCGAGGGCCAAAGACGCGTCGCCGTCGACTCGTCGAGCAACAGCCGCCACGGCGCCACAGCCTCTAGGAGACTCGGAGAGTAGGAGTCTAGGGTTTTTCTTTTTTTAAGCCTCTAAGTCCTGACTCTCTAAGACTCTAAGTGCAGGCCCATCACGTGAATCACTCAATCACGTGATATATATTATATACTATATAGTGGACCAGTGGTCCTGAGTAGTGGATACCACAGTTACCACAGTACCACTAAATTTGTAAAATATAACCGGAGTCCGGTTCGGTTCGGTTCGGTTTAGGTCGGTTTTAAATTGATAAATCCGATAACCGATCCAATCATATCGGTTTTGAGAAATCCCGATCCAATCCGATCCGTTGAGTGTGTCGAAACCGATCAAATTCGGTCGGTTTGGTTTGGTTCGGTCGGTTTGGTCGGTTTGGTTTGGATCCTGCACACCCCTAGAAACGGGGATAGTTTCGAGTTTATTATGAAAGTTAGGGACCTTATGCTAAATGGATAAAAAAACCGTTGTGCTGTGTCGGTACATGCATGTGTCCACGTGTGTACAACTCCACTCAGACGAGAAATTATCCATTATAACGGGGGTTACAACACGATATATTGCCTCTCGTTCTGTTAGACCCCGCCGCCATGCCAGTTGCAGCGCAGGTTAACAGCATCGTCCACCAGCCAACCAAAGCCCGCCACGTGTGCCCAGCATCTCTTCACCCCACTCCGGGGGTGGGAGCGGAGGCGAACCGCATCCGCATCCGGTTCCTCCTCCTTTTGCTCCTGGGGACCATCGTATCGCTCTCCCTCCTCATGGGAGAGTGCGAGGGGAGTGGGATGTCTCTGTGACAACCACGACATCCATCGGAGGGCGAGTTGGTGGTGGAGGCGGAGGACCGGATACCGATTCCCATTCCCCTCACCCGTCCCCAGATGCCTATTTAAACCGCGGAGGATGCGGATTCCGAGGAGGCCCCCCGCCGCCTTTTGCCTTTCCGTCCTCTCCTCTCCCCGCGACGTCGCCTCACCTCCCGCCGCCGCCCGGGCTCGGCTGAATCCCGCCGCCTCCCCCCGGGCCTTCTCCCTCCCTCCGCCGCCCGTCACCCGCTTGCACCTCTCAAGAAAAGGTTTCACCGCTCTCCCCCTCGTCAATCCTCTTCAGATCCCCAAACTCCAGCTCATTTTCTGCTGAATCCTGTAGATTCTAATACTCGTATCAGGACACAGTCGGTCAATCTCCGGTAAATCCATGGAGGAAGCCGGGGCGGAGGAGAATAGGTCGCCACCGTTCGAAGCGAGCTCCCGCGGCCAGGATGGGTGCATCTGGTCTTCGCCAGGGTGGCGCCGGGAAATCGGGATAGGGAAGCAGATCTTCTGCAACCGATCGTTGAACATGAAGAACATCGTGGCAGTGGGGTTCGACATGGATTACACCTTGGCTCAGTACATGCCGGAGACCTTCGAGTCGCTGGCCTACAATGGCACCATTGGGAAGCTGGTCTATAATCTTGGCTATTCTTCTGAGGTTTGTGCTCAAGGACCCTAGGCAATATTCTTCTCTGTATTTTTTACCGGAATTGTTTGGATCTTCTAATACTTGTGCCATCTGCATTGCTTAATTCTTTCATGATCTCATCCACACTTCCTGATAATTAGTTAAAGGTAACATAATCTTATTTGGTGAGCTATAAGGAAGTAGCTGCGGTGTGAGTTCCAATTTTGATGGCGTAAACCGATGTTTTGTTCAGCTTGGTTCTCTAGCCTTTTTCCTTGATGAAAAGGCTTTCCATGGTGTTACATTGGATGATTGGTGTTAAGTGACCAGACAAAACAAAGACAGATGCTTACTATAAATATATACTAAAGCTATGGAGTACAAGGTTGATAGTTGCATTTGCATGAGAATTTCCATTGGAATATAAATGAAAATGACGTCTTTGTCAATGTTGGCAGTATAGTCAAGGCGTCGCCTAGGCGTTTTGTACCTCCGACTGCCTAGGTTGTGGCTAGGTGGGTGGTGGAGTCTAGGCGACCGCCTGGGCGCCAGGCTTTAGGCGCCTATTTAATAATTGGTTTCTTTTTTTTTTTTTTTAATAAAATTAGTCGGGTTTAAATTGAGTTTTCTTGGCTCTCGTTTGGTTTTATAGGGTCCATGTTGCTTTATAGATAGCCAACACCATGCCATCATTAATGGGAAAAGAACTATTGTGTCCATGTTCTCAAGGTTTGAAGAGGAAAAAGGCATATAAAGATGATTCATATAAGAGTGACGATGATGTAGATGGTTAGGTGATTTAGATGAGTAATTTTAATTGTTTTTTTTGGATTCGTGGATGTAAAATGTTCAAAAAATAATAGATTACCTAATATGATTATGTTTATGCTTATGATATTGCTTGAATTTATAAGTATGATAAGGTTATATTTCTCTTGCTGATATGTGATTCATATTTGTTGCAATATATAATCATTGTGGTTGATATGTGATTCTTATCTGCTGCAATAATAATGGTTTTGTAGGTTATCAGACGCTCTGTATCATACCCATTATCAAATATTATTATTTCGACCGTATCTATCTCTAGAAATTAAATTTTACTATGCATAAAAGTATAGAACCATAAATTACTTATGTATATATATTACTTATATTTATTTTTTATCGCCTAGGTCTCTCCTAGGCATCGCATTGGCGCCTTAACTACACTGAATGTTAGTGTCTTAGAATACCTCGAAGGGAAATTATGTGATTTTTATATACTACACATAATAGTGTAAAGACATATGATGGCATATTCAATATAATTAATCATGATATTTTTATAGAGTATAGTGCAACCAACTTGCCATTGATTCTATTAAGGGAAAACTTCATAAGACGCCGATGTAGGGTGAAATATCAGTCTACAACTTTGGTGTCAAGTAACCAACCCCTATATTCAATTTGCATGCAATTTATGACCTTTTCAACTTACAAACAACACATTTTTGCAAAAAATGGGTTAGAAAAACAAATCCAACATAAGGAGGATACGCCTTCAGGAGGGATCCAATTGAAATTGGATCCAAGACCAAAAGGTGTGAAAAATCTCTCTAATTTTGGGCTTGAAGACACGAGCAAGAATAGAAGGATGAAACCCTAGTGGTCACAAGCCTAAAATAAGAGAGGAAGAGAAGTAATTTCTGCAAAGTAAATCTGATTTCTTAAAATTTTGATCTAAAAAGTGGGACTACACCGCATATAAAGCCTCCAAAAGATGCCTAACTGATCCCCTCACACCTATATGAAAAGTACAATAGGAATAGGGAAATAAGTGAAAAGAAAGCACACCTAATCTAATATTTGGGACTGCTAGAATGGCGGGTGAAAGAGATTTTGGACTCCCTATTTTGAATGGGGTGGGGCTACAATCTCCCACTTTACGTACAATAATATTTTTTTTTTGAAAGTGGTGGGGCTACAGGCTCCCACTTTACGTAGGGTAATATTACTCTAGCTTTTTTCTCCTTCAAATCCCAAAGTTCTTTTCTAATTCCATATGTCGTCCCCGCTTGCAATGGATAAGGTATTTTCCATGAAAGCACCATGTAGGCCTTCCATGTCTATTTTAATGTATTGAGATAGTCCTCATTTATTTTCTCGCTTTAAAACCTGCAGAACTCCCTAGTCCATACAAATTTAAAAATCGCCATTCCTAAAATCACTTAAGAACTGAGTTAGATCCCTAAATTAGGCCCTTTTGGCTCGCACTCGTCCGCCTTTAACCTCCCAAAGACGCTCCTCGACTCGGACTGCATCAATTCTAATAGGTAAAAATTATGTAACTAGTAGTAATCCAAGGAGATTGAACGTTGAGCCTATAGCATTTTAGAGACATTTCAAATAGTCTCTTACAATGGAAATTGATTGAGCTTAGGTAATAAATATCCATCTTCATTTAATTATGATAGGGCTAAAGATTTTGATTGGGTCGAGATAAAGTTTGATCTGTACATCTGGAGTGTTTACTTACGTCAAATGAATAGCATAATATGCTTATGCATATGTGGGAGGTTCGTTTCTATCGTACGATTCCCGCCAATAATCAATTGATTTGAATACCATAGAGAGTAAATAGTAGAGAGTAGACAGAGATTTGGTATCGAAGTTTGGTCGTAGTCTACATCTCCGTGCGGTAAGGCGCAATCTTGAAATCCACTATCTGAAAATGCAGAGCTACTCCTCGATAGGTCTAGGACGGCATAATACAAAAAAACCAGAGAAGAAGATGAGGCGGGTAGAAGAAGAAGATCGGGGAAGTGACGTGGTCTCAAATCTGATCTGTTCTACTAGAGTGACCGAAGGAAGCCTATCTGTCCCAAAACCCAAAACCGAGGTCTGCAACTTTGAAATTTACCAGGAACAAAAGACTGAATGAATTCGGATTATTCTGCTGATGTCAACTTTGCTATTTATAGGGTTCGTCGGGTTGCTGGCCCCCTGAGCTATCCTCGTGGGCCCCTGGTGGGCTGCTAGGTCCTAAGTTGCCTCGTGGGTCGCATGTGGACTGTTGGACCTCGAGTTGTCCTAGTGGGCCCCATTTGGGAGCTGTCCTCGTGGGCCTCACTTGGGCTATACATTGACCTGTGAATGCCTTAACCAAATTTTGCACCCACAACGTACACTTATGAAAATAATACTGCAATGAATGGAGGGTTTTTTTTTTGTGTTATGAAGCGAGTTAAATAACCTCATATGTGACATCGAGTAGTGGACATCCACCCTGTGGATGTATTCTATAGAGAAGATAAAAAAAAGTTGGGTTCATATTTACGGTCATAACTTGAATCTACGAGCAAGGTTGAATCCATAACCTTAGTAAGAAAATTTAAACTAAGGCAAAAACCTTCCCTTCGTTCATATTTTAAAATTATGTTGGTCGAGAAGTCATGTAACTGTAGGCATGAAGGAAGATGATTACTTTGTTGGGAACCTTGATACAATGATTGCTTTTTAGTGTCACCGAGTGTGCTCATGTTTCAACTCGTTAAGATGGACCATACATTTATAATAATGACATTGCTGAAGCTAGTGGATAAAGGAAGCCCAAAACCGAGGGTGCCTCTGCTTCTTCCACCCCCTTAAGATGGCATGAGCACTAATCATAATGATATCACTTAAAGCTAGTGGATCATAACCTAACTCTCCATTAGAAAGAAAGTTTAAATTTATGTTTAATTTAGACAAAGGGCCGTGATGTATATTTAAAATATGTAAGCAAGTCTTCATAGTAAGCAATTGTCAAAGGTATCCTAGGTGTCCGCCAACAAACAATGGATCAAATTTTTGTTGAATGTGCATCAACAATTGAATAGGCGTATGCTAACTCAGAGTGGATCGAACTCTAGATGAATGTGACTCGGGATCTGAATTTGATGTGATGATATTTGTAGTGCTAGTACTTAGGCAACAATGATAGTGCTAGTATGTAGGCAACAAGGATAGTACTAGCACTTAGGCAACATGGATAGTCACAACATTAGCTCCCCCCTTTTCAATAGCTTGACTTCAGTTGTAGACTTCTTGAAGGGACCACTCACCTTGTTGCACGTAGTATAATCCGTAGAGCAAGTGATACTCTTGCCCCACTAAATCACGTGTACAACATAGGTACGTACAAATTTCATGAGTTTTTTGTCGACAAGAGATCTAAAGATGAATGGAGTACTTCACTAATGTCTTGAGGCAAGAGAACATAAAGTCAACTTGTTGCCTTTAATGTCAGCTGATGATGCAAAAGTATGACTCTAAAGTCATGTATGAGGCAATGTCACGTTGGTAAGGTAACTTCCTAATTTGAACTATCAAATATGATTCAACATGTCATGTTTCTCAAAATACGTTCAACTTGCATGGTTTGAGGGTTTGTCCCAACTCGAATCGAAATGTCGATCTACTTCGATTTCAGTTGATCAGAACCGAAACAACCTTGAGCTTGAATATCCCCGATTCGGATTTAGATAGACGGTTCGACTTGGTTCAGATTTGGCTTAGCCTGGCTTGGATTTGCTTTGATCGAATCAGATTCGAACAAGACCGAATAGGATCCAATTCTGTTGAATCAAGTCTGAATCGGCCGATCAAAGCTGAATCGGCCGAAGTAGACCCAAATTTCTTATTTTTATTGCAGAACCAGCCAAATACTAACTTGAATTGACCGAACCGGTCGAAACAGTTTGTTTTTTGCCTAGTCTGATCCGAATCAGAATTCTTAAACCTTGCTAAATCACAAGAAGTAGATGACATATAGCACCAACGAGTTGAATCCATGCCTTGGAGTTGGTCATATCCAATTGTGTAGTGTGTGGGTCACCACGGGAGGCAATCTGAACATTAAAGTACTTTGAGGTGTGGAGATACATTGTCGAGCAAATGGTGACTAAGCTATGAAAGGGGGTGGATAACCACTGATAAAAAAACTGAAAAAAATGGAGTAGTTTCAAAATTTATAAGAATGGATTAGGGATGAGATTGAACAATGGGTTGTGGCATGATTAATAAGAATCATAGGATTAGTAAAAGGAATGCTCAAAACCACAATTTATCTATTAATATTATATAATGCTCCAAGCGGATGGACAAATGGTTGTCCATTGTGGGTCACCAAGAAATTATACCGGAAAAAGTAGGGTGGAAGACCAAATACCTAGAGAAAAAACCAAATAAACTCTAAATAGATCTATTGAATGATTTAAGAGGTAAAGAAAAGTGACATTAGGTTGTTTTGGACCAAAATTATGCAACTTGGTTACTAACTGGTTGTTCTAGTTTATTGAATCTATTCACTAAGTGTCAATCACCTTGTTCCTCACCAATGGGTAGATAGGGCTTACAATCGATGAGAGAGGCAGGGTTGATTACTTCTATTATCTAAAAGTCTAGAGCTCTTGCTTGCATTATAAGAGGGACAAAAATTGAATTTAAATTGATTTTGACACTATATGATGGTCACAAGAATCGTGTAGCTAATTATCACAACATTTGACAATTATAGTGCAAGGATGATCACCTCTTTGAACCAAGAAGTGGATGCTTCATAGTTCTGAAGATGTTGAAGAGCCCCTGAGTTTATCTTTTTGAAGTTTATATTCAATCAAACTTGAGGAGCAAGTGTAATAGGCTATACACCATTGCTTACAATTCTAAAATATGCATGGTCATACAATGTTCAACCTTTACTATTCAACTATCTGAGTCGAACCTCTATAACATGAAGTTTCCCCGAAAAACTTATTTCCTACCTTGGTTTGATTAAGAAAATGGATGAGGAAATATAGATTTGGATGTCTCAAACAGAATTTAAGCATGACAGTTATTGTGAAGATACACTCTAGAGTGTTGTGAGATCCATTAACAATTGGGGCATAAACAAAATTGTATAGGACAAATGTAATACCACGTTAACCGTATGCAACTATGCATTAATTGTAAGAGGGCACTTGAGCAAAGATGAGCATCACACAGATAGGATGCCACGAACAACAATGGTGAAACTTGGAAACATTTATTTAGAAATTTTAACATTATAGGATGCTTAGGAGTAACTCCAATTTTGGATAAAGCAATGTACAAAATTTTATGATTTTTAATCAATGCCAAGTAGATCACAAATTGTGGGGGAGAGTTTTGTATCCATAATTGAAGGGTAAAAGGGAGCAACGGGAGATAAATAAGCTTCAAATGGTATAAGGTTAGTCTTCTGTAGGAATTGATGGCAAAATTGGACCCATATCTATATGGACTGGGCAAGGCTTGATCTTCATGTATAAGCATGCATCTTCCATAATTCACATTTATCGCAGGAAAAGTAATGTAAATTACAGTCATTGCAATTTCCCCCCATCCAAATCCTCTTTTGGGGCACTGTGCTTGTTTCTTCACTCTAAGCATGCAATGAAAGCTTTTGCATGAGTTCTACTAACTGTTTCTATGATTTGTTCCATTGTTTTCCCCTATTTCGGTGTTGTTTGATGACTGTTGATCTAAACTTGCATTTATGTTTATTCTGTTTGAAATTACAAAATTGATAAATTAGTTTTGCATGGATATAGTAGTAACAAATGTTTGGAATCTTGAATGTTTATTCTTGAGACTGTGGATCCTTGCAAAATGCATGAGCACTTTTGGACCAGCCATTAATGACATTGAAAATAGCGTAACAAGTTTAAGGGGGTATGCTATCTGGAAGGACTCCTTAACAGATATTGTAATGGTTTAACAATTTAAAAAATTTAGAATAGGTTCGAAGACTAAGTTTTGCTTAAGTTATGGAAAGCTAGAAACTATTGTTGCGACGAGAAGTCCTATGATAGAAAATGAGGTTAAATATTTGAATGGAACAAAACTTTATTTTGGCTTGAAACATGACTATGATGAGGTTTTATGATGTAAAATAGCATTACATTAAGTTAAAAGAGACTGGTAGGGTGAACTTTCGATAAACACATTTGATAAATAACTAATATATGCTTGGCAAAATTTTAAACATGAAGAAGAGCATTACTGGAAGGGTCTGGGATGTGCATATCCTGAGGCTATATATTAAGTGGAAAATGACGACTACAATCAGTAATTGAACTCTAATTCATAGTATGCAAGGGAATGGCGACCATGAGAGGATACGGCGAGCGATTTTGAGGGCGACTCCGAGGGCGACAGGGCGGTTCTCCGCCTCCCGACGTCTGGCACCCTCGCACTAATCGCCGGCATCAGAACTCCGCCATCAATCCGCGTGTCCTCAATGGATACTGGCGGAGGGATTCGGCGGCTATCCCCTCGGGAACCCACCCCCTGCGTCAGCCGGTCCTTAACCCTAGGGTCCAGAACGAACGATGAAGAAACCGAGAGTCAGAGGGGGTCCAGAAGTTTGCCCTACCGTCTCGGGAAGACGCTACAGCTCCTGTCTCCTATCACTCAGAACCTAGACATGCCGGCGGATCTCCCCTTCCGGCCAAGTCTTTTAATGAGGATCTCCAGCGTTCCTCGGACGGACCAAGAGACAGATCTTGGGCGGATCATCTCTTTGGCGGGACAGGACATCCCCCCTCACAGCCTCACCCCCTTCACCCCCCCCCCCCCCGCCGCTTCCTCTCCTTCCTTTACCACTCCAACCGCCGCTTGCGCTTCCTTTTCCTCGGTCACCCCCAGCAACCAGGGTGCCTTGCCCGTTCCAGAAAGGCTGCTGCTACCGCTGCGGAGAGAGAGGGCATCTCATCTCCTCCTGCCGTAACACGATGGTGTGTTGGATATACAGGGGAATAGGACATTCTTCATCTCGATGCCCCTTGAGGATCATTCTGATCTCGTCTGCCCACAATCAGTCGGCGTTCCACCCCCCTTCTCCGCCCAGATCCTTCCCTCACCTGTTCGTGACCGTCCCCCCTTCCGTTGAATCCCGAGAAGTGGTGTCCAAGATGGAATCCTGCGCACTAGTCTGCGTGACGCAGGGATCTACAACCGCCCCAGAGCTTTCTTCTGCCTTGAAGTCGCACTGGCAATCAGAATGACCCTTCCCAACCTGGCAACTGGGATTCTCGGAGTTCCTGATCGAATTCCCCACTCCCTATGCTAGACATTCTTAGATCAGCAGAGTGTCAGCCTCGGTTGGTCCACTCTCTCTGGAGTTCAAGGCCTAGTCCCCATCTCACAGAGCCAGAGGTGCCTGCTCTTTCTCTCTAGTTCGCCTCTTCATCTCGGAAGCCCCCCTTCACCGCTGGAATGCACCAGCGATGCAGGCAGCTCTGGCCCCTTACGGAGAACTGGTCGCAATCGAGAACACCATAGAGTCGTCCAGCAATCTTCAAGTAATGATAGTTTCGTTCAGATCTATTAATCCATCAGCGATTCCTGCTGCCCTATCAGTTCGCGTCGGAGATTACTTTTTTGAGTTTACTATCAGAGTTTTAGGCTCGTCTTCCCTGGGCTCCTCGTCCGCCTCAGTTCACCAACCTGGAAGCTCTTCCGACCAGTTAGGTCTTGCCGATGAAGCACCAGCCCCGCCGGTCCACCTCGACCCGGTTCAAGAAGGGGGTTAAACCTCGGCCATCCCGATTAGAGGGGAAGGTAACGTCTTTGGTAGGGAATCTCCCTCTCCAGCTGTCATGGATCGTTGTAACTGCGCTAGCCCTAATGGGTCTCTTTTTGAAATTCATACTCCCCGTAATTCTGGGGATTCGTTGGTGAATGTTTTTCCCTCCCATGGTGCTGGGGATGCTACGGTGGTAGATCCTCAGCCACAGCCTGTTTTTACTGATGTGGCTTTGGACTTGCCTAGTCAGGTTTTAGAAGATACAGAGCCATGTCTAGAGGTCCCCCACGAGGAAGCAGGTCAGGAGGTTTTGGCAGATGAGAACACTGCACCCCAGCCCCAACTCCAGACCTACGCGCGCAGGAATCCCAGACCACAGCAACACCTCATGCAGAGCCTAAGGAGTTTTTTGGCTTCGAGAGCTGAGGAGGACTTTGCTCTCTTTTTGAACCTGCTAGACTGAGACGCCATCCTGCAGATAGCGTCGGAGTGTGGGTTTGCGTTTGGTAGCGACGCATCGGCGGCCAAGGAATTTTTGTCTTCATCACTTGCCCTGGAGAAGAGTAGGGTTTTGGCCATCGGCCTGTAATTGTGTTATGAAAATATTATCATGGAATATAAGGGGTCTTGGGGCTGTAGAGAAGAGATTGGCTGTCGCTTTTTTTTGTAGTTTGCATGGCTTAGACATTATTTGTCTTCAGGAGACAAAGACGTGCAACCCCAGTGCAGCTTTCTTGAGGAGCTTGACGGGCGGGTACAGGTTCTCCTGGGAAGCTCTTGATGCGGCAGGGGCGTCAGGTGGGGTACTCATCGGATGAAAGGATGATTTTTTTGAGTTGACCAGTAAGCATGTGGGCGCCTTCTCCCTATCGGTGACCCTCACGTGCAGGTCCGACAGAGCGGTTTAGGAGGTTACCTCAGTCTATGGGCCGAATGACATGAGCATCCGTAATGCTTTTTGGCTTAAACTTGCAGAATTTAGATGCAACAGGACAGTTCCCTGGGTCCTGTGTGGTGATTTTAATGTTATGAGGTTTAGCCACGAGAGGATAGGTGGTCTGGGGCATCCAGGTGCCATGAAAGACTTTTCCAACTTCATCCGTTTCTTGGATCTGAATGACCTCCCTCTTCTAGGCCGGCTTTTCACGTGGACCAATAAACGTGAGGTTCCCTCCATGGCGAGGTTGGACAGGTTCCTCACCTCTAGCGAGTGGGACGCAGCTTTCCCTAATTCTACGCAGAGAAGTTTGCAATCCCTGGTCTCAGATCATGTTCCTCTCTTGTTGGAAAACGTGCACCTCTTGGTCTCGCTCTCTCCGTCGCTTCCGATTTGAGAGGATGTGGCTAGAAGATCCATCCTTCGACTCTCTGGTTAGGAAATGGTGGTTACAAATGCCAACCGACTTCAACTCAGCGAGGACCCTGGTTCGCAAACTCAGAGGCCTCCGGCAAAAAATCAAGGGCTGGGAATGCTCCCGATTCGGATCAGTGCTTCGACGTAAACAGATAATTCTGAAGACGATAGAGGATTTGGAGTTGAAGGAAGAATCCGCGCCTCTACTGGTGGAAGAGAGGTCGCAGTCAGATCTTTTGGCAATTCTCCGTATGGAAGAGATTATGTGGAATTAGCGCTCAAGAAATAAATGGATCAAATTGGGTGATCTGAACATGTCTTTTTTCCACAAGGTAGCTAACGGGAGGAGGATTAGGAACGACATTCAGCACCTCAGGGTAGGGGGTCGTCAATTGGAGGGGACAAAAGAGGTTCTTACTGGAGTTACAAACCACTTCAAGGCTTACTTTTAAGAGCTCCCAGCGTCCTCTACTTCTCTTTCCTGGGAAGATTTGTCAGTTAAGAGGATTCCACCATCAGCGGATTTAGACAGACAGTTCTTACAGGAGGAGATCAGGAAAGCAGTTCTAGATATGAATGGGGATGGAGCCCCAGGCCCAGATGGCTTCTCGATGCAGTTCTTTTAGCTTTTCTGGGACTGTATCGCTCCAGATGTCACCAGATTCATATTAAACTTCTTTGAAGGCTCTGCCTCCTTGGAGAGTCAATTATTCTATTCTCATTCTCATCCCGAAGAGGGCAGATTCTTCAGCAGTGTCGGATTTCAGACCTATCAGTCTTTCCAATTGCATCTATAAGATCATCGCCAAACTTCTAGCGAATAGATTATCCCCGATTATGGATGACTTAATCAGCAAATCCCAATCGGCGTTTATCAAAGGCAGAATGATTCTTGATAGCGTTGTCTCGGTGCAAGTGATCCTTTACCACTTGAAGGAGACTAAGTCAGAAGGCCTGGTTCTTAAGCTAGACTTTGAGAAGGTGTTTGATCGGCTTCACTGGGATTTTGTGCTTTCCACTTTGCGGGCTAAGGGCTTCTCCCATAATTGGATCCATTGGGTTTCTTGCAGTCTTAGTTCTTCCAAACTCTCATGCTCTATCAACGGCGCGATGGGAGGTCATTCTCGCATGCACAAAGGCCTGAAGCAAGGATGCCTGCTCTCCCCATTTCTCTTTATTCTGGCTGTTGATGCCTTTGATGCGATACTCCATAGAGCCAACTCCCAGAGCATTTTCTGCGGGATCCGAGGTAACTCCTGGTGGTATATACCTAACCTTCATTTTGCCGACGATACTATTCTTTTCTGTGAAGCTGAGCTCGAGCAGGTACCAGTCTTGAAGATTATTCTCTACGCTCTCGAGTTCTGTTCGGGTCTTCGTATCAACTTCTTTAAGAGCTCCATGTACTACGTGGGGCCTTTCCGAGAGAAGGGTGTTTTGGCCTCGGCTTTGCTGAACTGCAAGCTAGACTCTTTCCCTATGACATATCTGGGAATTCCTATCAGCAACAAGCACCTGGGTAGAGCGGATTGGCTCAAGGTGGTTGAGAAGGTGGAAGGACGCCTTTCCAATTGGAAAGGAAGGTTCCTATCACGAAAGGAAGGTTCCTATCACTAGGGGGCCGCCTTACCCTAGTTAATTTTGTTCTCTCAGCTATCCCGTCTTATTATCTAGCGTTCTAATTCATTCCGGCCTGGGTCATCAAGAGAATAGATGGGATCCGCAGTGCTTTTCTTTGGAAGGGAGCCGATGGCAAGATGGGTGCCTACCACCTGGCTAATTGGGGTCTCTCATGCAAGTCGCGCAATCAGGGGGGTCTGGGAGTCACTAACCTCAGAGACTTTAATCGAGCTCTTCTAGGCAAATGGTGGTGGAGACTCCAAAACGACCAGGGGGACAACTGGTCGTCAATCATCAGGGACAGATACTTCAAGTGGTTCTCTCCTCTACAGACCAGAAGTAGAGCATCAGGGAAACTATCTCCGTTTTGGAAAGGCATTCGCAAAGTAGGAGCCCCCTTCCGCTCCTGCATTAGGCTGGTCCCAGGTAATGGCAAGGACATCAAATTTTGGACTGACCATTGGGTAGATGACATTAGCCTCGCTTCCCTGTTCTATGACCTTTTTGATTTGGCGTGGGATACCCAGGCTTCGGTTCATTCCCAGACTTCGGAGTCTTCGGAGGGGCGTTCCTGGATGGTACAACTCAGGAGGTCGATTCCGGAAGCTTTGCAGGGTCAACTCTCAGATCTTTACCAGATACTGGAGAACTTCTCTCTAGGGGGCGGTCGAGACTTCTCGAGATGGAAGCAGGATTCTTCAGGGGTCTTCTCGGTGAGATCCTTCTACAGTTCCTAAACAACGGTGGCTTGATCTGCCCTTTTGCAACTCACCTTTGGAAGTCGCCGGCTCCGTTGAAGATCAGGATCTTCATGTGGCTCGCCATCAAGGAGAAGATATTGACTAGAGTGAATCTTCGCAAGCGGAACAACCCCAATGTTACTGATACTTCATGTCCTCTATGCCGCGTACACAGGGAAGATGTGAACCATCTTTTTCTTAGATGTCAGTTCGCCAGGAACCTTTGGTCCATGCTTAAACACCGCCTGGGTATCCGAGGCCACCCGGGCTCCATGCGTTCTCTTTGGACACTTTGGCGTACTAGAAGGGTGAAGAAGGTGCTACAACCGGCATGGGATCTCTTGGTGATTGGCTTCTGCTGGAGCATTTGGCGGGAATGCAACTCTAGAGTATTCTCGAATAAGGAGTTACCGATTGGGTCCGTCTGGTCCAACTTTGTCGCTATGATTACTAGCTGGTCTCCAGGTTTCTCCGTTAAGCTCTCAGGGAGGATTATCCCTTTCCTTAGCCTCTTGTAACTCCCTTTTTATTTGATTTATTAATAAAGCTTGGGGTATGCTCAACCCCATCCTCTCTGCTTCGGAGAGGAATTGCTCAAAAAAAAAAAATCATAGTATGCAAGTCACTTCTAGCTGCAGATTACATGTAGTGGTTAAAATTATTGGTAGTTAAAATCTTGTGTAGTTTATTTGATTATCTGAAATCTTGACTTAATGAAAGTTTTTTGGCTTAAAATGTCTCATTGGATTTTGTAGTATTTTGAGGTTTCTAATGGTACATTTTTTATTCAAAATCTGCCATGTATAAGGTCTAGTAACATTTTTATAATCTTATTACTTATTGGAAGTGACTACTTTTTTGGTGTATTCATTTCATTCTAAGTCTTAGAATTTTTTTTTTATATATTGAATCTACAATTTTTATAGAATACATACCAAGGTAATTGAATCACATGATTTCTTCAACATGCAGTTATTGAAATGGATGTTTGATTGGAAGTACATGGTCAGGGGTCTAGTCCTCGATAAAAAGAGAGGCAATATACTGAAGGTTAGCTTTTTCTACTTATTTGTTTATGCATGTAATACACATATATACAAACACATAGATACATGTATGCATACACAAGTGGAATTAGTGGGGCCAACATGGCCACTATCAAACCAACCTCCCCCGCCCCCTTACCCCCCTCCCCTCCCCACACACACATACACACAGACACACAAGCACACACACAAAATCTGACACCCAGCTACCGACACCCGCCCACGCTCGCACACAGACCCTCCCACCCTCACCCACCCACCAGAAATTAGAAAATCCATATGTACCTTTTATGACCTCACCTTCCTAGGAGAAGATTTGAGATGCACAAAACCTTCATATTCTCTTAAGAAAAAGAATGGCGCTATGGGCAGAGCCATGTATAAGCCAGTGGGCATGTGCCCCCCCTGAATTTAAATGTTTTTCTTTATGTATATGCATGTGGTTGAGTTCCAAATATTGCAAATAACGCACTTGTTGACCCCTCTCCCTCTCTACCCAACTGTCATTTGCCCTGCCCCCTCCCAGCTACCTACCCACCTATGTAATTTGTGACCTCTCTAAGCACAAAAAGCTAATGAACCAAGGGTCTACTTGCTAGACTACCCACTGTTTGATGTGTCGTGGATGGTGACGCCCATCACACCGCAATGCAAAATGGGCCTACCCTACCATGTGTTGTGCATTCTGTACCCAGGCATGCAACCCACTATCCCCATCCATTGGTGTTGCTTTGCAAAACTGAGCCCACAATGGCACACGACTTTGAGCATTTACCTTTTGTTGTGGCTCAGTAGGCATCTAACATCTCCCTTTCTTATTTCGCCAATCCTCCAATTATGTGCTGGTGTTTCGCACAATAAATAATGAGGTTTTAGTCATTCAATCCATCTAAAGTGGTAAAACTCTCCCAACTTTACTATCCATGTGATCTTTCCCTTCTATCTTCTAAGATTTTCTAAAATTTCAGTGTTTTTTTTTTCCGTATTTTTCTTGCAAACTTAGGTTGGGGCCACCGACCATTGAGACACCATTGACCATGTTTGTTTCCCTATTTTTTTTTAGACCATTACGTGTGAGTTGCAGAGCTGGGCCTTAGCCTTCCCCCCTTTGCGTAAAGAAATTATTACCATTTTTAGATGATATCGCTTGACAACTTACCTTCACACTTTGTCCCCTATAAGAAAATCCTTGCTCCGCCCCTGCATGGCCCCCTTAAGTTTACTACTAGTGAAATGGCCTTTCCATTTAGTTTTGGCTTGATTTCCTCTGCCATGCACTTGAAGTTGACTCTCAGTTTTCTCATTCGTTCCATTCAATTCGGCATGATTTCCTCCCTCAATTTTGCATGTCGTGTCCGTAGTCCCTTATATGAAAGAAGTTGTTCAATTGAGCTTTTTCAACGTAATGTTTGGCTCTTCATTAATCCCTATCAATGTATCAAAAAAAGAGAGAAACCTAGACCTCAGTTGCATCCAAACTTCTCTTTTTCTCTGGTCCATCTGATCATACCAAATGCAACTGTTTGGTTCAACCACTCCTCTCATATAGCAATTTCCTCTCCATCTCTCATTACAATGCTAAGTAAAAGAAATCCAGATTTGATCTTGCAAATCACAATTCACCTTGGATATATGATATGATTCCCGAGTGATTATCTTGAATCCCTTCTCACTTTAATACCGTTATAATGATCTAAATCTCTCTTTCTCCACATCCTTCTTCACAGCTTGGTTTCATGCCTCGTTTCCTCTTTACTGGAGTTTGTGCTATGGACTCTCAACCTCTTGCTAATCTGAATATAAAACTTGGCCTTCATCTCTCGTCTTTTTTTTTTACCTTGCTCATCTAGCCGCTTGCCTACTATCTGGGGAGGAATCATTGATCATGGGTCTTAGAGTTTCCTTTCGAGTGAGATTTCAACAATACTTTTGTAATTAAGGAAGTAAGAATTTCATGATTTTATGAAGAAAAAATACCTAGATGTTGGGATTATGTCCTAAAGCCCAATAGTTTGACATTATTCATAGTTCAATAAATGTGGTTTATTATTGACTTTCACCATTCCATACTATGAGTGTTTATATCATATATGATTCATGAAATGAATCGTTGTCCATCAGTTACGCAGCATGTGAATTAGGTGCTTTGAATGATAGCCATTTATGTACAAAATATTTAATTCACTAGTACCCTGTAACTTTCAAATATGGTTCACAAACAATAATAAGCTGGCTCTTTATTAGAAAGACTGTAGCACACGACCTCTATATGATATGGTGGTTTGTTTCCATCACTATATTGGTTGACTCTAGGAGTGTATTTGGAATACATCGAACGAGCTCACGAGGATAACATTTCAGAGACATATTGCCATTTTTTTTTTTTTTTTGAGAATTCCTCAAGGGAGCGGGGGGTAGGAAGACCCAAAACTTTTTCCATAACCCATATAAAAAGCAACATTTTAGTTTTGTCTCCGTCGTACATGTCCTTTTTTTTCTTTCTTTTTTTTGCCTTCATATTTTTATTTTTTCTGCCATGTGTCGTTTGTGCCTTCTTTTTATAGATCCAATGCGTACATTGGACGTTCCATTTGTCTATGCATTAGCGGTCTCGCCCTTAGCTGTGTAGCTACATAAATAAAAATTGTTGTGTATATCTCGCCCATCCCGTGAAGAGCAATGCTATTCCAACGTTGAAGCATACCATCCTGTATAAAAAAGAAAATGCTATTTGAACAAACAATGGGACATGCATGCGGGGATAATGCCGAGGAGGGCATCAACCATCACTCAGTGCATCACACCTAGCGCTGGTTGATGCCGCCGACATCGGCACTGTGTCTGCGTTTATGGGGCTTGATTGTAGAAGGGTAGATTAGGAAATAAGCTAAATAGAGAAGGGTAAGGATCAATCGTTAATGGATGGTTCGAATCCTATTTAAATTACAATGCTAAAATAGGCAAGGATGGGACACCGACACTTTCTTTCATGGGAAATGCAAGTTCGGACTCTCCCTTGTAGGGCCCACTCGTGGATGAGAGGAACCCGTGAGTCCTCTCCTATGTGGGGAGAGACCCCTCTCTCCTCTCTCGTGAGGTAATACTCTACAAACAAGTCTTCTCCCCTCTCATACTCTATTTATAGTACATTAAACACCAGGTACATGGTTTCAAATACGGAAAGCCAACGTGTTTCCTTCCCTCCCTTTATCATGAGTCTTTAATTCTCAAAATGAGTAACCAACTGCTATTTTTTTTGTGGCTTGAAACCCCATAAGAATGAATCTCTTCTCCCACTTTTTGACCTCTTCTTTTCTTTCCTATAATGCATAGAACTGGCACTTTTATTATTCTGAAATTAATCCGAAAATCTAGAAAGAAGTGAAAAGAAATTAACTAATTAGTTGTCCTATTCCTACTCTGATTGTGTCCCTAGTTTGTAGTTTTCGAGTTCAAGATGGGATAGGATTGGACCGAGTTTGTCTGTTTAAGGATGGGGCCTCCACCACTTTGTAATGGACTAATTATTAGTAAAAAATTAAGATTTCAGATTGCTGAATTTAATTGTAAAAGAGCCGAAGTGGCCTTCTCTTTCTCTGTCCCCCTCACCTACATTTTTTGGATGGCACCTTGATGGATCCACCTTAGTTGGATCTTTTCCCAATGCCAATTGGTATCCGACGTACTAATCCCTGCATTAAAAATCAACTGACTTCAACAAATGTTTCTGGTTGCAGCTAGCATTATTTCATATAATTTTTTGTTTAAGCATGGAATCTATAATGTCTATTCATTTTGCATATTGAAGCTTTGTAAACTTTTTGCTCTAATAACACACATAGCATTATTGTCAGCCTCATATTGAGTTATGCTTTACGCTAACTGTAAGTTGTATGTACACTTCCATTGTATTTTCACTGATCACTTCTAATATAAAATTTGTTTCTACTCCAAAATATAGTACTTGGCTTACTCCCTTGTTCATGTTGTAGCCAATACGTGTATCGCTATGATGATACTTGGTTACATCACATGTTACAATTCAAATGTTTCACTTTTCATAACCTCTTTTTTGGCAGTAATGACTAGCATGGCCTTTTGTCTTGCAGATGGATCGGCACAAATATGTTAAAGTTGCATACCATGGCTTTAAGGAGATGCCTAAGGAAGTCAAAATTGCAACATATGGAAACACATTATTACGAGATTCTTTTGATGAGCCTGACTATGCTCTCATAGATACACTTTTCTCCCTAGCAGAAGCATATCTATTTGCCCAGCTTGTTGACTTGAAGGATAATCATCCAGAAAAAGTTCCCTCTGGTGCTGAGTATGTATTTCTGATCATGACATTTCTATAGACTACTGTATTGTAATTTGTAAGTGCTGCATGTTGTTTCTTAAGGTGAGGGCCCACGTAGCCCATTTGGAAGCTCATCTGGTGGCTTCATTGCCACCCTACTGTTTCTTCGAGCTCTGGCGTTTGCGGGTTCGATAATTTTGGCCTGTAGATTTTTCGTCTTCCTCGGGCTTAAGTATTAGAAACTTTGGTTCTAGTTCTAGAATCATAATCCTGGTTATACATGTGATGTTATCATGCTATATCTTGGGTGTATCTATATATGCAATGATCATAACGTCAAAAAGATTCGATTGATCCAAGAAAATTAAATTTCCAGTGCTTGCTGTTTTTCCTGTTTCTTTTCTCAGCTTCTATCTTACACGATGGCACTTCCATTTGTCACAACCTTTTCTTCTTTTTGAATACATGTAATGCACATTTGGAATCTTATACTTTGCCAATTCATGATTACACAATTGGTAATACATCTGTAGCTTTCATGGACCCTTTTTCTATACTACATGACTGGATACCCCCTGTAAGTCTACACTTCTTTGACTAATTTTGTAGATTTTTTGGGTCCACATTTTTTTTCTTCTGTTGACCGCCCCCTACTAGCCTTTGGGTTCTCACCATTTCGTCTAGCCGGTAGTTCTAGTTAGTTGTGCATTTGGTTTTTGCCACCCTCTTCTTGACCTGTTGTAAAACTCACTTTCTTACCTAACTATATCTCCGTTACCATTCATTGCTACCACTTCAGTTTTCCTACTTGGTCCACTTCATGCGTTTACCTCTCCGTAGCACTGCACTGCATATCATACTTGCATTAGTAATCTTTATCGTCACTACTTTCAAGACTAGTTTTTCTGCTACTAGGTCATATGGGAACATCATATGATCATAGTCCTGAGACATCTTCATCATGACTTTGCTACCTTCTCTGCCGTGCTTGGTGATAGTTGGTGACTTCTTTTCCTTTCAGATGGCATTTTTTGTGACTCATCTACTTTTTTCATTTCTTTCGTTCAATCATTCTCGTTAGTAATTCCAATTATTGATATTTGACTTCTCTTTTTCTATGAATTGCATTCTAATCCATCTAGTTCTTCATTGGATTCCTTTGAATTTTATGGCGAGCTTACTTTC